>KB305379.1:8856-49395 GCA_000328365.1 Capitella teleta | reverse complement strand
TTATTTTTTATTTTCTTCTCATTTGTCATTGATATTAATAAAAATATGTGTATATATATGAATTTTGCTTCATGTGCTGGATTTCTCTCATCCCCATGAGAGAGCAATATATAGTTATTAGTGCTAATTTAATATTACAAAGCCACTATTTTATTACATTTGAGTAAACAAGTCTGGTCGAGATTGATGAGCTGAAATGTAAACATTGCAGTCGTGACTCATTATGTAACAACCAGAATGGGAGTTAACCAGATTATGTAATTAATCCACTTAAAATGTACGCCACTAAACTGCCTTTTGGAAGGAGGACGTCCTGCAGCACGGCGACCGCAGTTTTTGATCAGAGCAATTAACGGTTTTATAATCTCTCAAGCATTTGCAGAACAGTGTCGACGCCACCATGTTTGCCGGCATCGGGACTGCTGCACGGCCGCAAGGTAGTAACATCGGCATTACTTTTGTCCTCTTCCGGGCCGCTCTTAGCGTCCGAAATTGGCCAGTTTCGGACCACCATTCAAATGTTGGCTGGGCAACTGCCTTTTTCAAGGTGCCACAACCAAATCACCCTTATCAAGGCGCCACCACCAACCGCCCTTTATCAGGGCGCCACAACCCACCGCCCTCTTCAAGACGCCACAACCAAATCACCCTCTTCAAGGCGCCCCAACTAACCACCTCATCAAGGCGCCACAACCATCCGCTCTTCATCAGGGCGCCACAACCCACCGCCCTCATCAAGGCGTCACAACCAACCGCCCTTTATCAGGGCGCCACAACCCACGCCCTCTTCAAGATGCCACAACCAAATCACCCTCTTCAAGGCGCCCCAACCAATGGCCTCATCAAAGCCACCGCCCTCATCAAGGCACCACAACCAACCGCCCTTTATCAACATGCTACAACCAACTGCCTTCATCAAGACGCCACAACCAAATCATTCTCTTTGAGGCACCCCAACCAATGGTCTCACCAAAGCGCCACAACCAACCGCGTTTTATCAAGGCGCCACAACCAACCGCCCTTTATCAAGGCGCCATAACCCACTGCTCTCATCAAAGCGTCACAACCAACCGCCCTTTATCAAGGTGTCACAACTAACTGCCCTAATCAAGGTGCCACAATCAACCGTCCTTTCAAAGGCGCCACAATCAACCGCCCTATATCAAGGTGACACAACCAACCGTCCTTTTCAAGGCGCCACAACCAAATCATCCTTTTCAAGGGACCACAAACTAGAAGAATTGAATTGTACAATTTTACTGAGATTTAATATTTTATTATACAAAAGTGGATGACATGCTTACTCTCTGACATGCTTACTTACTGGTATGAATAAATATTGTGATCTGCTGAGCATTTGCGATCCATAAGTTCTGTGATGATCAAAGCCTTATAATGATATTCTTAGACATACTTTTTCAAACCTTAGCTAATTAGGTGAAAAATGATGTTAAAGCAGAGTAATTGTACATGAAAATTAAAAATAACTTATTCATGGTTGAATCTGTATTTTTAATGAATTTCATGTACATATACAAAACCTCTTTATTCTTTCTCTTCACTCGCAATACTTAGGGCAAAAATATAGCTTCTTTGTGAGGGTTCCAACTTTCTTTACACTCATCTTCAATTCGCGTTTCTTCCCCCATAGTGCCATGACAGCCGTCACCTGTGTGTATAAAATACATTGGGATTACATAATTATCTAACATATAATGGGCTATAATCGGTGCCACCCACCCTCAGAATCATGTCTTCAAAGTGCTCCAAATGAGCGTAATGGTTGAAGACAGCAACAATTGTGCGAATTAGATAAGATCCAAGATGAATATTACGCCAGGCCAAGTCACCTGTAAAAATATTCCATAATACATTTATGAACCGGTTAATCAATTCGCTTGGGCACCTGGTGCGACCACAAATTGATGTAGTTGATCGCTTTCAGTGGTATCTGTCACATCTTGACTCAGTTCGGCCATTGAGGAGCTTGCACTCTCACCCCCTCCACTGTGCCTGCGGGCATCTTCTGAATTGAATACCAGAATTGTGATTATTGGAAGATTGGCTTCTTTAATGTTTATAACATTGACTAGTTTTGCATTTTATTGATTGCCATGACTTAAATTACCATCTTGACAAGCTTGTATGAAAAAAATCTTAGGCGTCTCCCGCAATTTTGGGCAGTTCTTCTCATTGAATATGGTGGTAATATCTTCAATTTGAACTCTTTTGCCATCGGTGCCATAAACACAGTTTTTTGATCCATCTGACATGATGACAGCCACAAAAATGTCACTGTCTGGCAGAGTTCGTTTATCTTCTTTCAAGCATTCAAGGATTTCCTGAGAAGTGGAAAAGAAAGGTTTAAATTTTTTAAATAAAATTCAGAACATAATTTCAAAAGAAGTACCATTTTTTGGGCCTGAACGCATAATTATATGCAGGTACATGCGACGATAACACTACATAATTATGTAGAAAGGCCGAGCACATAAATGCTTTATAATTACAGTCAAAGCTCGTTATTACGAACCTTCAGGGACATAAAAATTAGTTCGTAATATCAGGAGTTCTGTATATGAGGAGAACATTCAATTCTTCCGAGAGAAAAAACGTTATGATTCATTAATTGACGTAATGATGCACGCCATGACACATCATAATGTAATTAAGGAGATGTAAATGGAACTTGTGTGTCAACACCTGACAAAAAGGTTTGTTGATGCTTTTTCACGGCATAAAATTAACGCATCATGACATGCAATCACTTAGTAAAAAAAGATTCAATAGTGGATTGTTTAAGCTTATGCTGCGATGCTGAGGTAAATCTATGCAGTGAAGTGAGGTGTTAGAACACATCATCTGCATTTGCACAGGATTGCTCCAACGACTTCATTGCTGCTGCGTAGGTAGGTCGCTGTGTTGTTTTCCTCATCGTCGTCATCGTCATTCGAACCTGTTTGGGCTGATTTAGATTTTTTAATGGTATCAATTATGTCATTGTCGGATGAGAATGTTGGCGATTGATCTCTTTGGCGGCATGATTACTGTAATCGTTTCTTTTGTCTCTGCACAAACAAAAGATAAAGGAACCGATTGCCACTTTGAAATCGGCGGCCTGCTCGACAACAGAGCAGCTACACAATCAGCTTTGATATTCATTCAAGACCGTGGTGTGAAATATCACAGTTATAGCTTGCTTAATCGGGTCGATTGAGAAGAGCGACACGCGAGAAGTCAACATATTTTGCTCGAGAGGGGTATGAATAATGATATGAGACATGAGCGTACCCGCCATGTGTTGAATCTATTTGCATTTGCTATTTTGCCGATCGATTTTCTCATTCCAAACTTTGGCAGTACGTGATCTGGTGAATTATGTGTGTGTATGTGAGCTTCTGTCAGATCACTTTGTCATCCATGGAGAACTCGATCAGCATGTCTAATCCACCCAACCACTCATTTCATTATCAGCATGAAATTACTGCAATAAACTCAACCCCAACTTTGTGCAGTACATGACCGCCACAAAATCAGCGAATTTGAATTTGAATTGGCCAAATTCTCGTTTGAGATGGGTAGGTGTGGGTTATAGTGGGTTACCTGGAAGCATTGTGTGTCGGCGTCAAGCTTGAAGAAAAGTAGCATTTTCATTTTATAGTCATATGGCCTACCTTGACGCCGACACGCAAGGACTTTTGTAACTCACATCTCCTTTACCTACCCTTCATGAGCGAGAATTCGGCCTTTAGTGACCAAACGATTTAGCCGGTGATGGCTGAAGCCTGACCTACTTATCTTTGAATTCATAAATTTACAATGCATAATACTTGATATTTGAAACGAAATAAGGCACGCCTTCTGAATAAATAAGCATGGCTATTACTCAAATGCATAAGCCTACCTGAGCATTCTTGTTGTGATGTTCTCTTACTTCAAAGTGTAATCCATCAAAGAGATTTTTCATATTTATGACGTCATATTCCGAACCTTTACGTGCTGGAGTACTTTCTTCGTTGTCAAATTTCATGTTATTGATGATCACAGCAAGCCCTCTCAGCTTGCGGGTTACTGTGTAGCACTCCTGCATGAGTCACAAACACAAAGCATAAGCTATCAGTGGCAGCTTTAAATTAGTAACCTGGGTGGATTGAACCGGCTTCCCGACTTGCAATGTTATCTTCATCTCACTATTACCCTTTTCTGAAATCGAACAGGAAATTATTGTAAATACAAATTATTATGTGCCGCACCTATGTCACGGAGAATTTCTTCATTTGATGGTGCGCGCTTTCTCTCCAACCAACCATTCAAATGGTCAGCCACATGCCCCTGGCCCGAATTTTGAAGAGCTTTCAAATAATTATGGAAAGCTTTTGCTCCACAGAGAGGGAGTATCTCACGGAGGAAATGTGACACTGCCACTTTCCTTGTTTCATTCTTTACCTTAGCCTAAAAATAGACAGGGAGGATGGAGAGTGGGTGTTTAAGCTTTTGACATATGTTATGTTATATTATGTCATATACCCCCGTTCGAAACTGTTCAGTGGGAGAGAACGAAGAAAACGTCTAATAACAGTGTAGATGTCAACGAATGGCGACTCAGTTGTCTTTTATTCCTCTTATCGTTGGTTCTCTATCAATCTGAAGAGCTTTATGCAAGCAAGAATGCAAACTTTGATGCTCACTCTAATGACTGCTTCATGTTCATCCGATATCACCCCACTCTCTCCATCTATCCAAACCAAATATCCAAGTAGGTCTTCAGACAATTCCACATTTTTCAACATCCACTCCCGGTTGGCTTTCAAACATTGTTCATGCAGATCTTCCATTATCAGAGACTTAATCGAATATCATGAAATATGTTCTGAAATAGAGATGAGAAAAAAACATGACATTAATTATTGCCAGGCGTGCGTTGAAGTTAACAACAATTTCATCATTATCATATAATTATACGCAGGATACCAAAGCTTAATTTTGTACAGGTCTGTGACAACAAAACCATTTTTACTATTGTTAACAATAGGAGTCGTCGAGTAAGCAGATCTTTTAGCAATTCTCATAAAAGAAATCTTGCACTCATCTTGTTTCAAGCTATTCTGCCTGAGCAGGAAATTCGTATTTTAATTTGTCTTGAATATCATTCTCAGTTGACCAAAATTTTCAATAATAGTCTCACATCACTCACAAAAGCCAATAGAATCGATCTAAAAGGTTCCGAAATGAGCAGAGGTCCTCATTATCGATTGGAACATCGACACAGGTGTTGTGAATACCCATGCATACCGTCATAGATTACGTTATAACAGTTCTCTAGTTCTCTTTTCCCCACTGCGGCTTTCTCTTCATCAAGTGCTACCTTCGTCCATAACATTGAACTTCCCCTCAGGACACTAACCGACCTCCAGGTGGGAGCTACCACATTATCAATTAAAGAGTTATGATTCTATATAACTAAGGGGAATGCTGTGCTCGGATTTAACCCCCTAACTGCCAACCACCCTTAGCAGTATGTGAGGAAGATCACCTTAAGTGTTCCTCAAAATGACTTGTACTTGACCCATTTTGCTCTTTCCCCAATGGTTAAGTTCTGCATGTGACTTACCCACGAGATCTTGACCCATGAATATTAATATATCCCTGTCGCCCCTCTATAAACCCGACCAAACCAACATCCCTTTCCACTTCTCCTCATTTCTCCCCACTTCTGCCCTCTTCCAACCACATCGGTTTTCCACCTCCAACCACCTTTCATTTGGACCTCTACAAATAAATTGGATTTACTTCAACCCTAGTATGTTTACTTCACCTTCTAATTTCAGGCTAGGCTACAACCGATGACACGCACGAAACAACAGGGATTCGCCCTAGAGATCGGATGAATGTTGGCTTGAGTTCCAAGACCGAATTAAATTTCCTAATCACACCAGTTTATACATATCACTTGCTTTCGTGAAACTGGATGATCTGAGTCTCGTTTTACTAACAGATCATATTTTACATTCCTCACTTCGAATTTCTAACACACTTAAATGGTATAATTAATGCTTATGAATTAATGATTAATATTATAATTGTCTTTATTGTGTTAAACACTACCATTTCCCATCTATGTGCTAGCTAGCTCACAAAGAACTATAATCATCGTTTAAAATCAACGTTCCATCTAACATTTGGTATACAAATGGCAGTCATTTTGTATCCATCTATATGATCATGATCTAAAATTAACTAAAGCAATCCGATTTGTCTACTATTTTCACAACAAAATATTTAAAGCATTATAATGAGTTGAGGGACCTTCCAGTGCTATTTGAAGTAATTAATTAATAAAGATTAATTTTGTTCGTGTTTCTGGCTCACTTAAGGTTGAAGATTGAGTAAGGGCACTTCGATCTCATGTTAGATATAAGATTAGTACAGCAGTTATTGGACTGCTTCGCATTTTTGTTACATTGGATATTGGGCGTTATTAATTTTGTTCTGATATCATAGGACTTGAAATTAATTTAATAATGATACTGTTGTATTAATAATGATACTATTGTATGATTATTGCTTACGCCTAGCTCATTTTCCAAACAAACCATCATTCTCTGGATTCTTAGGTTTAAGGTTTTTAGTAAAACGCGCCCTGGAGCGATAAATATTAATTCATCAAATTTCTCCGTGCACTTGCATTCACATTTCCTTATGCTTCAGAATCATTAATTTGTAATATAGAACTACATAAGAAAATAACCGCTTTGGAGAAGAGATGGCTACCGGAGATTCTTGAATATTACCTACTATGACCGAGTGAGAAACACTGACACCAGGAACACAATTAAAAACATCACAGGTGATCATGGCGAGCTCCTTACAATAGTAAAAAGGAAATTGAAATGGTTCGGCCACATCACAAGATGGCCTCGCAAAAAAAACAAAAAAAAAAAACAAAACAAAAAAAAACCGATCCTCCAAGGAACCGTGGAAGAGAGAAGTAGGACGGGAAGAAATGGGCAGGCATCACTATGGAATGGACTGGGATGAAACGGGACGAGACATAGCAGCAGGCACACAAGAGATGTAGAGGGCACTACAAGTCCATACACCATCGCAAGTTAACACGATCGCTACCAAGGACGAGACAGATAACGAGAGGCAGAGCAAGGTATATAAGCACACAATTATAGGCAATATTAGGCACATAACGTCAGATTAATCCATGTAGTCCAAATATTTGCTACACACAGAAAACTATAATAAACTTTTACTTGTAGGCATTGAAGCGTGAAGAAAGATAGCTCTGTCAGTTGATCATCGTGCTTTGACGCCGACACACAATGCTTTTTAAACCAAACCTACCTTTCTCAAAGGATAATTCGGGCAACAGAATGTAGAGGTGAATGCGGGTAAATTGTAATCTTAGATTTCAGAACGTTGATTCAAAGGTATATGTATACCTCGGTTGTTCGGCGGCAAATTCGCATGTATAGCTTGCTAAATGAAGGAAGTATTTTTTGTCTACTTTCTCTTTCAGCCTGTTTAGGTTTACTATAACTACAAGGGGTTATGTGTGTGTTGTGCTTATACACGCGGGTTAGTGGTTATATACTGGTAGGACATTATGATAATGGATCAAGTGTTAATAGTAACAGGCTAAGAGTTGACATTGCTATAATATGCTTGCGAAGCTTTGACTTACTTACCGAGGTCCAATGTTATGAGTATGTAAATAAAGAGAAACTGGAGACGCGGATGGAACCCCGGGGATTTCGAACAGCTTAAGGATCAGACTGCAAAAGTGAAGAAACTGCTATGCACATCACAAGAAAGATTTTATCTGAACAGTGTAAAGGGAAACAAAGGAAATCACAAAGGACTCTATAAAGTATTGAACATTCTACTTGTTTTACTTGATTGAAAATGACAAGAAATTCTCAGATCGCCAGAGTGACAGATCTATCTGAAAGATTTGCGGAATATTTTGCAAAATTGAGAATTTTCCCATTCAGATCAAATCATCAATAGAGCACGGGGAGGGTGGTGACCAACAAACTGATCGTTCTGAGGATTCTTTCATTTCTATGATCGTGTCATTTCGACAGGTTACAGAAGAAGACATATATAGAGAGAAGATAATTCGAAAATACCTCCAAAGCAGTGCTCCATATATTCCCCCCTGACATGGCTTATAAAGGAGAACGCCTTGCTCTTTGCCCCAGTATTAATCAGGATAATCAATACCTCATTGAGATATTGAGAATTACCGTCAGTGCTCAGAGAGGCAGTGCATATGGCTACTCCAATTTTTACAAAACAAACTCAGCCAACCAAGAGAAGCTCAGCAATTATCACCCAGTGTTCACATTACGTGTGTTTGGAAATATATTAGAGAATGTGGTCGCTGCACAGCTGAGAGCACATTTGCAGGCTCCTTCTCAACTGAAACCGTTGCAAATCGGTCTATGGCCCTTAGTATAACACTGAAACAGCCTTAGCAAACGTCTGTGATGACTTGGCACGGGCCCTGGATAATACAAAAAGTAGCTCCGATGAGATTGCAAGCGCCAAGAGACACTTGGAGTTGATCATGAAAAGGATACAGACCTGGATGGCAAGAAACTTGCTCAATCCAACCGCAGTAAGATCAATTTTTCAGAAATCCGAAATCGATATGAAGCAGCCGACTTTGTGTCGCACCTGAATATTTTCAACAAGAGAGTGGAACTTGCTCGTGCAAGAAACATAGGTGTGGCGTTTGACAGAACCTACTCTATGGCGCCACATGTGTCGACGGCTACACAAAACTTAAATGTTCCTTTCCAGAATATTGCCATGGACGGCAATATTTCACAAAAGAGGCCACACAAACTGCAGTGTATGCACTCTTCACTTTTCGGTTAGACTTCGTCAACTCGCTGTTGGCAATGCAACCCGCCTGTTGGCTGAAAAGTATGCAAATGTCCCAAAACGACGTTGCATCGGAGTCCCGCAGTGGGAGCACACAATTCCAATCAAAGCATTGTGCTATCACAACCATGAAATGCTCTCATATTTATAAAGTCTCTATGCGATCTCACTATTACATATACTCATATAATTGTAAAACGGTTTTTTTGTTTGGAGACAAACATGTGGTGAAATGGTTTTGGTATCATAAAAAAAAAACTAATCCCGTTCAAATTCATTCTCAACTGAGGAAATCATGATTGTTGAAAATTATAGGTTCCCTTAAAGAATAATATTCCATTTTAAATGTCAAGTCCTGTTTATACATAAGTGTTTATTCACCATAAAGTTAAAAACAATACGATGTGAAGGTGCACACATGAAGAGGTCCAGAGAAAATTAAGTGTAAGCGAAATTTTCGAAGTAAATTTGAATGGTATAATATAAAAAGGGAGATTTAAAAAGAAAAAGGATGTTCAGAAGATCAACTGTTAACCCTGTTTCATTGCAAATAACTTGACCATCACAACACATTTAAATTAAACACAATTAAAGTAAATAACGAGCTACGTGCTCACGTGATATACGTGTGCAATCCCGTGCATATGTTATCTAATATGAGCCTTGCTCAGAGTCGATTATTTGTCTGTTGCTGGCTATTTTTCAGCCCTAAAACATCCCTGAGTCCATTTTTGAACTTCGATCCTGAGAGACAGTAGAGGAAGAAATTAATTGCACTATTGGTGAAGTACAAGAGAGACGTAATTTCTTGGATTAATTGTCTCTGTGCATCCTGTTTTGCAGAAGTCTTCGTCATGAATGACGATGCTAGCATGATAAACTGTATGCAGCTAGGTGACGTCAGCAGGACGAAGCATACACTGACAATGAGCAAGGTTCTCGTGATGCTGGCTCGCTGAGGTCGTTGACCGGTGGCTTTTCCGCTGAGATACAGACGCAGAACGATGCACGGATTTGCGATGAGAAGAACGAGAGAAGGCAGCAGGGACGCTAACACGAAGTCAACCCACATCCATTCAAGAGCATAAATAGCTTCGTAACCACGTGCTCCTATGCACATGGTAAATTCTGTTCCCCCAATTGTCCAATGCCTTAGGTCAGTGATTACAAACAATGGGGAGTTCACTGCAGCCACTAGAGTAGTCACAGCGGCAACAGCAATCTTCATTCTCCGCCTGCTGCACAACTGACTCGAATGCAGAGGAAAGAAAACTGAGATGGATCTTTCCAGAGTCAGAACCATCACAAACTGCGAACTCAGATGAGCAAATAGAGAGCTGAGAAACGCTGAAGTCTTACACGCAATTCCATGCAAGTGCCTCAACTTAATCCCGCTCAGTTCTTTGATCCAAGTGCGAAGTAAACTGACCAATAGGAGTGCAGTATCACTTACGGCCAAGCTGCTAAGTACAACGCTCGCAGCAGAGGACTTGAATCGTTTGGTTTGCATGACGATCAACGAGAGAGTGTTACCTATTGTCCCTATGATGATCAGCACAGGAGAAAGGTAAATAACCAGCAAAGATGCCACGTGCGTTTCCCAGTGCTCTTCCATTCCCTCCTCAGAGACATTTGTTGGTGCTGTAATGTTGTCCATTTCAGTCGAATTCCGGCTACAAGCAATCGCGAAGTATTCTGACGATGCCAGGAAAAGGTTGTCTGGTTTTGTAGCATGGTTAATGTGAATTAGTGTTGTCAAATACTGTAATATGAAATCTTAATAATGTAAACACACGTGATCACAATGGAATTGCTTGCTTTCCAATTTGGGGGCGCTCATTGATTTATATTCTTTAAGGCATATGACGTACGTTTCGTTTCCGCTATACGACACGACATGCAAACAGGATCACGGATCAATCTATATTAAAAGGTGGCTGCTCTCTAACTTGCTACATACAGGGGGAACCATTAGCGCCATGTTTTATATGGATTGCCATAATATATACACGTGTTTGCCTTCTATTTGTGGTCTCAGTTAGCATCTTGTGTGGAAGTATAGACATCAATCTGAATACCAAACAGCATTCTAGAGTCTCTTGTGAGGGACAGCATCATATAGCACATGAGCGTTGACTCATTTTTCTCCAATAAGCAATATGGATTTATAAACAGACGATCCAAAATGGTCTAGCTCCTTCGGGTTATGGAAAAGATATTGGCCAGTCTGGTTGACGATATACTAATATTTAGAAGCATATGCTGGCTCCCTTCGGACTCGAAACATCTCCAGAGAGATCAAACCCCACTGCAGAACTGGCCAAACGTGTGCCAGCTGTCGAGCAGCGAAATGGACATAAAAGTGAAACGAACATCTTCAGTGAGCGCTTTGTAAAAAATAAAAACATTCTTGAATCGAGCAACCTCGTGTAATGTTGTGTGTTCGTTATAGTGGTGACCCCAACGAGACTATACAATGGTAGACCATGCCATCAGAAGAAACATTTGTGAAGCTTGAGGCCTGGCTTTGCAATCAACCTGCGAAGCTCCAGTACACTGACATCAAGAATTACATCTTGAAGCAATTCTGCCTGAAGCCCACAGAGCGCACACAACGCATTCTTCAGTTACGGTCCATTGCTCTTGATGATCAGACAGTAAGTGAGGCTTGGGCAGAGATCCAGTCACTCGCCACTCTTCCGCAGCTTGCTGGTGGCCTTCCAGAAAAGGTCAGCTTAAAGCGTGAAATCCTGCTACAGCGACTGCCTGACGAAGTTCGTCATGATCTACCGAACGCGAAAAACATGGCAATGCACGAACTTGTCAGAGAAGCCGACCAGCTGCCCCTGGCATGCAACAGTTTCTCCGTGAATGATGTACAAGCAGTGCAACAAAGATCCAAGAAAATAGTACAGCACTCCACTCGCATCGAGCATCAACCGCAATACGCGATAGATGATGACACAGAAAACAACGACGGATTGTGCTAATATCACGCGAGATTTGGAGAGCACACTCGCAAGTTTCGCCCTGGCTGTATGTGGCCAAAACACTCGTCAGTGTGTCGCCAGTGATGGAGGCCCATTCCTCCTTATCCCCGGGATTGTAATTAAGGACAAACTATCGGGAAGAACATTCCTGGTAGACACCAGTGCATTTGTTTCCGTGTACCCAGTCAGCGCTTTTCGTGAGCTGCAGTTTCAGTGTGATCAGAATTCCTAATCTGTGTCATTGACTGCAGCTAATGGAACACGAATACGCACCAATGGCACCGTGTCTATATTCCTCTACTTTTGAATAATCGGTCCTATTCCTGGACATTCACGCTCGCTGACGCCAGCCGCCCTCTTCTTGGAGCAGATTTTCTTTCACAACACGATTTGCTTGTGGATGTCGCACATCGCCAACTCAATAACTCGCAGTCTATGTGGGTTGATGGTGTGCTCCACGAATACACCTCAGATATCTGTACTCACGTGGGAATGGTGGACAGCCCACTTACTGACATGTTCTGCGAAATCTCGGATGTCTTCAAACAAGAGTTGAATCAATTTTCTGGGAAAAGCCCCCGTCACGGCGTCTGGCATCACATTGAGACAACAGGTCGACCCGCCTATCAGAAGTTTATACGCTTCACTCCACATGAACTGAAAATTGCAAAAGACTACTTCTCAGACATGGTGAGAATTAGCCTGTGCAAGAAGGAATGGAGTCCCTGGGCCGCACCATTTCATATGGTGCATAAGGCTGATGGCACTTAATTATCGTCCTTGTGTGATTATAGACTCCTCAAGGCACAAACGATCCCATATCGTTTTCCTACACCGAAATCGCTGACCTCACTAACGTCCTTCGTGGTGCTCGTGTATTCTCAAAAATCGACCTCCTCAAAGGATATTTTCAAGCCCCTGTACATCCAATTGACGTACCAAAAACTCAAATTATAACACCATTTGGATCATAAGTCTTCTTCTTCTCCACATTTGGACTTCAGAATGCTGGGTGTACATTTCAGCGCCTGATGGACGAATTGTTTAGCGATTTGTCGTTTGTTATTGTATATGTTGACGATATCCTCATATTCAGCAAGGATGATGTCGACACTCATCGTCAGCAGCTCCGACACGTGCTCGAAATCATGAAGGATAATGCTTTGGTTGCTCGCCCAGACAAGTGTGTATTTTGTGTGGACTAAGTGGACTTTCTAGACCATCACATTAACGCTGATGAGTGATGGGATTCGGCCTCTGAATACCAAAGTGGCTGCTGTTCGAAATTTCTCTCGACCTACCTCCGTGAAGGCCGTACAAGAGTTTACTAGCTTTCTTAACTATTATCATCGATTTATTCCGAGAGCTGCGCAAACGATGGCCTTTTTGACGTAGATTTTTGAATGGCATGATATAGTGGAAGCAGCATTTACTTCAGCTAAACAAGCACTCGCTAGTGCTGCACTTCTCTCCTACTTTCTACCAGTTTGCTTGGTTACAGACGCAAGTGATGGCTCTGGGAGCAGCCCTTGAACAAGACATCAATGGCCACTCACATCCAATTGCTTTCTTCAACAAAAAGCTTCGTCCAGCAAAACGGAAATACAGTGTATTTGATCGTGAATTGTTAGCTGTGTACTTTACAGGTTGTGTGCTCGTCATAAACGCATTGCTACTCCCTTTTCATCCAGACAATTGCAAAATAGAGACCACCACAGGAAAATCATTAGGATCATTTTTCTGTTGAGACCACCCCAAAATATTCCCACATTTCACGACAACGGGCAAACGCGGTGGCAATAAATTCACCGACAAAATCAACATAATCAATAAATTACTAGGAATTATCAAACTACATCATAAGCAATTCAGTGGAGCTGTCTGGCACTCTATTATTGAAAGAGACACTGGAAAAATATAAATCGTTCAAAGACCTTCAAAGATAGCTTGAAAACAAATAGAAAAAACTTAAATTATGAGGAAAAATTTCGCAAACTAGAACTACCAACTACAGAATGCGAGGAGACCTTGTTGAGGGAAACAAGATCTTGAGCTACTACTCTGACAGTCCCTCAAACTACAGACAACGAGTTATAGCCAGCAGAAACAGTTGTACAAGGAAGAATTTCAATAATAATAATGTATCCGTGTTATGTCTAACAGGGCCGTGAGAGCCGGGCTGGCAGATATCGTACTCTGTCTGGTTAAGATCAAGCAGTGGATAGTTAAAAATAAATTAAAACTGAATGACAGCAAAACTGAATTTATGATATTCTCCTCGAAATCAAGCCAGCGTTTCCTCAATAACATCAACATCACCATCGGAGAAGAAAGGATTGCACCCACTACCACCGTCCGAAACCTCGGAGCTGTCCTTGACCGAGAAATGTCCATGGAAGGACAAGTGAATGCTTGACTGAGATCAGCATATTACCATCTTCCACGCATATCAAAGATCCGCTGTCACCTTGACAAGACAGCTTGCGCGAAAGCAGTGATCGCAAATCTCACCCCGATAATAGACTGCCATAACGCACTTCTAAATGGCATTCCTGATCAACTTATTCGACGGATTCAGATGCTACAAAATAATGCTGCGCGCCTTGTCACCAAAACACCCTGAAGGAACCACATCACACCTGTCCTTCGAGACCTTCATTGGCTTCCTGTGCGGGAAAGAATCATCTACAAATCCGTGCTCATTGTCCATAAAGCTGTACATAAAAATTCATCACCACACTACCTTCAGGAACTTTGCAATAGCCATCGCCCGTCTAGACTGCTTCGGTCATCAAATCGATTGCTTTTGTCGGTCCCTGGAACCAAAAAGAAAATTGGACACCGGGCGTTTGGTCTTTTCGTCTTTTCGGACCAAAACTGTGGAACAACTTACCTGAACATCTCCGAAGCACTCAGGACACTGATTATTTTAAAAGACACTTGAAAAGTCACATTTTTAACATCGCTTTTTAACATTTCTATGGCAATTTTTATGTACAACGCATAGAATCGTAGCACTTTTGCGTTTTATAAGAAAATAAATATTATTATTATTATTATTATTATTATTATTATTATTATTATTATTATTATTATTATTATTATTATTATTATTATTATTATTATTATTATTATTATTACATTGGTAGAAAGGCAATGATAATTGGGGTTATATGGCTCCACAAACACTCGGGGGTCTATCTGATTGCGCCGTGTTTAATAATGATGGTTCGGGGACTCGTCTGATTGTGCCGTTTTTGGAGGTTTTTTTGGAACAAAAAATGAACAAAGGATAAAATAGCATAAATTATGAATGTTGTTGTTGTTTCCCAAGGAGCTGGCCTTAGGCTTAAAAGCCCTTTCTGGTGAGCGGCCAGCTCCAGGTTTAATAAAGATAGTTCGTGGACTCATCTGCTTGCGTCATGTTCCTGGGGCTCTGAATAGCTCAGTGGGCTTGACTTGCTGACTGCAATCCTATGCCAACTGTGGAGGTTGAGGTCCTGAGTTTGAAACTCGATTGGGTCACAGCTAGGCGCTATGATTTTGAGTTATAATTATAATGTCTTTGGTGTCTCAACAGTGCTGCCGGCGCTGTGTACTACTGTCTATGGAAGTATGCCCGAGTGGGCACAACTACCTCTCGACAAATGCGAGCATTATCGCATCATCGCACTCTCACAGATGAAAAATATGCAATTATTAATATAAATTATAATTAATTGAACTTACTGCAACTCGTCTTCACTTCCACACTCTAGCAAGATTCAAGAGTACGTAATCCATTAGTTGATAAACCACAGCGAGATGCCAAGCCAAGGGGTACACCTCGTACGATTCACCTGAGTTAGTAATCCATTAATTAAATCAAAGTACACTGTCACAGTGATGACTGTAAATGCCACCACGTCAACTTGGAAAACTAGAGCTTCAAATATTATTATTAATTAATATTATTAATTAAAATATTATTATTAATATTATAAATACTATTGAAACATTTCTTTCAACACAGGCCAACAGAATGACCTCATTTCGCCATTCGGTGCACGTACAGACGTACTGTACCAAAAAAAAAAAAAAAAAAAAAAAAAAAAAAATCTGAGAAAAGCGCCCTGTTATAATTGAAGCCTATATAGTCGAAAATCGCAGTTCTATGAAAGCGTTCAGCATACTTCACCCCAACTCTCTTTTCGTGTGCGCTGGAAAACTGAGAAATTTTGTACAAACGTCACGCCGATTACTAGTACGCTTTTCATTGTCTGCTCGATTTATCTACATTATCAGTTTTTGGTGCCTGCTTATCAACCGAGGTTTTTCAAGTCTAATATTAGACCTATTTATGATAAACTAAAACTGAATATGAAATGAATACAACTGAAGCGCTCTCAACTGCTCCTTTTTCAACTCATCAATTCCAATCCCTTAATTATTTTTTGAGCCGACTTCCCGTAGAGCCCGCTCCATCTTGAAAATAATTAAGGTGCGAAAAGCGACGCAATTCACGCAAGGCATGCTCCCTGGAAACCTTATACAAAGGTACAAAATTGTACAAATGAGCCGAATGGCTGTGTGGGTTGGGCTTATAAACTCCTTGGAATGTCACTGTAAATTTTTGTTGAGTTTACTAGAAAATACTAGACGGGATCTAGGTTTGAATAGTGTGGCGCATTCATAATAGATGATTTCAACACCGGATTTTTAGCGTGTCTGCCAATTCCCACGAGTTTAGACGACAGAGAACTTACAATTTGTAACCCAGAGCAAGGATACTCCATTAGGGACTACTCCCCAATGGAGTATCCTTGCCCACTGGGCCAGGGTTACCATCTGATCTGAGATCACCGCTGACGTCATCGACAACCTGTGAACAATCACTAACATTACAAAGATATTGACCAAAGTCAGAATAAATCAGAGAACACAATTGAATGAGCAGCTCGTTTGCTCACTTTAATAAGGTTCAACCACAATATTTAAATTTCATCCTATGGTATTCTTCCCATGCCAGTCATTTGAGCAGTCTTCATACGCATCCTGCTCTATGTTTTCATCATCACAGTGTTTGTTGCATTTTTGTTTCTGACTGGAAGAGTGGCACGCTTGGCAAACGTCCTGACATGATGCTCCACATGCATCAACAGACATCGATTGCACGAAAAGCACGAAACAGACAATAAGAAGGGTTATCTGCGAACAAAGGTACTATGAGTTGAAAGGAGAAGAAGATTAAAGGGTCTTACTTACATTCATCTTGACTGGGCTCTCAGTTATGAGCAAAATGACTCCATTTATTATAATTATAAATATTCTTTCAATGAGCATTTATTATATTGTCAATAATTTAATGAATTTCGAAAGGAAACATGAATTTAAATCTTGAATGCCATTAGAATGGAGACCATAGTCATCCGAATTACAAAAATAATGAGCGACAATTTAAGTCCCCCATAAAATTCATTTCCTGTTTATTGACATTGATTGACAATATATTTTTAAGGATTTTGCCATTTGGAATTATCGATATATGCTACTGTTAAGACTACCATATTAAAGGGTTCATAGCAATAGTTCAATTGTAGCTCTGCATGATCTCCTGGTGATTCTAAAAATGTGAAACA
This sequence comes from Capitella teleta, assembly GCA_000328365.1. Classification (NCBI taxonomy): domain Eukaryota; kingdom Metazoa; phylum Annelida; class Polychaeta; family Capitellidae; genus Capitella; species Capitella teleta. The sequence goes on along the minus strand of KB305379.1, from coordinate 31,886 downwards.
GAGGCACACTGAACAACAAGTCCCATTGACTTGAACGTTGCATGACTTGTGTTCTAACTCATGGAACTCAACTCTCTGAATTTAGTTAGAAAATACATCAACATAAACAGTTTCATGCAGAGTTATTACTTCAGAAATCGATTGACATTGGTCCCTGAAGTCTGCGCAGTCAGATTGGGTGACGTCATGAAATTAGTCCAGTCGAGAGGCTTCGATGGCTTACGGAAGCAGAATACTAAACGTCATGGGAGGAAATTTGACCCATTCTTCAATTTTGGAACTCGTTAACTTAATTAGATTAACACTTTGGTTAGATAGTAATTACATCATTGCACTGCAGAGTCACGATGGAATTACATATGATGAATTGCAATTATAATTCACAAACATAACGCCAGTGGTCCGATCAGGTCTCGAATTTCTCGAGTGTTTAACTCTCCAATTGCTTACCGTCAGTTGAATATTTAACCAACTAATTTTAATTTCGGTGGATCTTTTCGGCGAGATTGAATTGATTTGATTTGAACCATGCGCCTCAGCAATAGAGACGGGAGAGAGCTAGTATTCAATAACTAAAAATAAGAATGCAAAATAAAATTTGAACACAGATTTATAAACTGTTGGATCTTTATTTATTTGTTTGTGTTTCAATTCACTACTCCGTGTTTGGTTTGCCATAACTGAAACCATGTATCAAAATGTTGGTACGATTTCAATGAAAGGAATTTTGGCACGTCATCATATTATACACACAAGCATCAAACTGAAAGGTAACATAACAATATAATCATACAATTTATATTCAAAACACAAAGTCAGTGTGGAAACTTAAGATAGTCTATGATGAACAAATTCATCAGTGTTTCACAACCTTTTGCTGTTTTGATGTGTCACGTGAAAACAAAATTAAATTCATCCAAGTATTGCTCACGTTTTGGTGCTACTAACCAGCGTTAAATACTATTTCTCAAACTAGTTCAGTGAATTCGGTTCACAGTCACACAGCAGGGACATAACAGTTTGTATAAATAAGTTATGTTAACACATCATTAATACGGTACTTAATAATCATGTAATGCGTTTTTCACTATATACACGGTGCTCAATAAAATGTTAAAGTGCTTTTACACTTACAAGATTTTCAGTTGATTAAATAGCGATTATCACAGAGAAAGATAAAGAGGAGGCTCGTTCACAGCATCGAAATACTGCATGGTCCTTGAAAAGTTATGACAGGCGTACAACAGCACGGCTTTATTTGTACATATTACCAGGAAAATTATTACTATTGAATGACAAATGATAATGTAATTTAGTAGAATCATGTTCAGACCATTCGCTACAATTGTTTACCATAAATAATAATAAAACGTGTGTAGAAAGTCTTGCGACTATGTAACATACAATCGCAAATAACAAATAACAAAACAATGGCAATGGCAATGTATCTTAACCAAAGGATCCACGAGAAATGAGGGGGGAGAGCAAAAAACATCAAAACACCAGATAAAAAGACCGCCTTAACTGAACAATGAAAAAAATATATATAAAAATGTATATACATAATATGTTAATCATCAACAGCCCCAAAAAAAAACATATGTTAACCAGAAAAAAAGAAACATCACACACAGATATGAGACAATTAACATTTGAATTGGACGGAAAGAAAGGAGGCCTTGAATCAATTAACATAATTAGTAATAATTTTGCATATGAAGTGAAGAGGAGCGCCTCGTTGACGAGGACGTATCACAGTGAGAACGATGAATCCACAGGCAGAGAGCCACGGCTAAAATGCAAACGAATCTGGATAATATGCTTTAACCGAGGCGACTACAATGTATATGACCCAGAGTAACGCCAAGAAGGTGGCCGTCAAGTACTTGTTCAAGGCGCCTCCTCCGAGTTCACCACCGAACACCTGCAAGAAAGTCGACATTGACACCCGCATCAGATATCAATGACTCACTTTTCGCCGCATGAGGAGAACAATGATGCAGACCGTTCCAACAATTGTGAAGATGACCACAGAAAGAATGAGGTTGTCGGTCGGTACGAGGAACTTCTGGTTGTGATGGACGGCATAGCAACTGCTCATCACCCACGGGAGGCCGAGGCCAAGAAACACGTTGACGCTGTTGCTTCCTGGGGTGAAATGAACTGCTTTTATGTTTGGGAATGAACGCTGTATTTACCTGTGACGTTTCCTATGGCGGCATCTGCGTGTTCGTCGTGCAGGGCGGCCGTTCGACTGGCGAAGGTGTCGGGCAGCGATGTCCCCAAAGCGATGATGGTGATGCCGGCCACTGCAGGCTTCAGTGAGATCACGCAGCCAAGAAGGTGGCCGAGCTGGCAAAGAAAACTCAGGTATGCCTCTGCACAAGGTTATACTGTTGCGTAATCTACATTAACCTGCGTCAATCGACTAATCAGCGTTCAGCGCGTGTTTTGAAAGTGGCAAGAACTAGAATATTAAAGCGAGCGATTGATTGCCATTTTCAACCAACGGTGCTACTCTGGTGACCCTCAATATGGCGGCTGAAACCGATCTATTTGCGATTGGGTTTGTATCGTTAACGGTTAATTTGAATGCTGGAGATCAGGGCGATTAATCTTCACATAAACTCACGAGGTACAAAATAAGAAGACGACTCACCTGCTGAACGAAGACGGTCAGCACACCAATAGCGAGAAGAGAAGTCACGAAGGTCGGCCATGCGCCCCAAAGCTTCCTGTGTTGAGAAAACCGTGACTTACGACTGATGAGATCGCATAACGTACGTGGGGGGTAAGCACGCGAAGATGACTTTCCAGAGGAACGAGATGAAGTGCATAAGGTAGTCATACCATTTGAGAGGAATGTCGATGCCGTTATCGTCTTTCTCGCATTCCAAGGTCATGGCACTGGATGAAAGGGCGAATGAAGGTTGTTTTAGGCGGAAATGAATACTGACCTTGCGATTTGACCTCCCCATGTGATCTCCTCTTCATCGTCATCGTCAAGAATCTCAGCGATTCTCTCGGCTAAATCGTCTGTTGGTGATTATTAATTAATGAATTGATCTTATGGGTGCTAGAATAGTATACAGAGTGCTACAGGATGAAAATAATTATAAAAATAAAATAAAAATAAAATAAAAAAGATTAAGCCAGACTGCAAAACATAGTTACATTGAATTAAAATTATAACAAATTGATTGCTAAGAAGAGCAACAAACAAACAAATATATAAATTAGAAGAACAATAGGAGAACGGAAAGAAAAAAAGACATGAAAAAAGAGAGAATAAAAACACCAAAATTCAATATGTTAACATAAAGAACGTGAAAATGCTATAATCACACACTTAAAGTTATATCTTTTCATGGCCACATTATTTTATCAGTGAAAAACCAAACACAGAAAAACTAGCTAAAAATCTGAGATAGAAAAAAAAACAAACCTTCGACTTTGAAAGAGGGACAGGAAAATGGGACAAAACAAAACACAGTTTAATACAGGTAAAAATTTCCCTGTTTTACATAAAACGTTAAACAGATTCAGTCATGGCTGACAATCATGTTCATAGCATTCATCAATATGCAATATATTTACAAAGAATATAATTCATTATCCAAGCGTGCAGAAATACAAACTCTACACCTGAGCACTGTGCATTAGGCAAGTGTTGACTAAACTGGCTCTTAATGCAAGGTGCAGATCAGATAAATTCTAAGGACTCATTATGTTATGCTATTTATTATGCTCTGTAGTTCTTTTATCGTGATGGCCGAGAATCATACATACTAAATACACTTCAATATTTTTAATTCATCATGGTGGTTGTCAATCATGCACACTAAATATACTTCAATATTTTGAATTTTGAATTTTACATGATGGTTGTCAATCATACAAACTGAAAACATTTCAATATTTTAATTCATCGTGATGGCTGTAAATCATACACATTAATTAAATACACTTCAATATTTTTAATTCATCATGGTGGTTCTCAATCATGCACACTGAATATACTTCAATATTTTGAATTTTGAATTTTACGTGATGATTGTAAATCATACAAACTAAAAACATTTCAATATTTTAATTAATCGTGATGGCTGTAAATCATACACATTAATTAAATACACTTCAATATCTTTAATTCATCATGGTGGTTGTCAATCATGCACACTAAATATACTTCAATATTTTGAATATATTTTGAATTTTACGTGATGGTTGTAAATCATACAAACTAAAAACATTTCAATATTTTAATTCATCGTGATGGTTGTAAATCGTACACATTAATTAAATACACTTCAATATTTTTAATTCAGCATGGTGGTTGTCAATCATACACACTAAATATACTTCAATATTTTGAATTTTACGTTATGGTTGTAAATCATACAAACTAAAAACATTTCAATATTTTAATTCATCGTGATGGTTGTAAATCATACACATTAATTAAATACACTTCAATATTTTTTTATACGAATAATCAGAAAATCTAATCATAATGAATTCTGAAAAGACTGAACTCTATTTTAAGGAGCAATAATTCACACTAAACCGGAAAGTGACTGCATTGCGGTCACTGTCTAATTAATCTGAATTCTTTTTCTTTGTTTCGCGTTTTGCACCTGCGTTTAAATAATTTATTTTGTGTATAGATCAGGATCAAATGTGCTATTCGTTGCACCAGATCCTGATTGCAATGTACTCTAACTTTTTTTGTTTGTTGTTGTAATTGTTAATTATCATTTTTCGATTATTTGCATTGCAATAAATTATTCTTATTCTTATTCTTAGTTTTGTTCTTGTTGGAGTACTACCAACTATGGTGGTCTTAATTAATAAAGGGATGAACACAGAAATTGCATTGTTTACGTGGTATATTATATTATACTACCACTATTCAATCTCTGACTAAGACGAACGAGTGTAATTTGATTCACCACACCATTTTTGACTCATATAATACACAACCTTCTTCTGACAAATCGTATCAGCAAGCAATAAGGCAAACTTATGAATATATTTCAGGTCAATATCCCGTGCACTTTTGTTATGAATGTTGTTACCAGTGGTCAGGTTCGCCATCGCAGCACCGTTGTCTCCGATCTTCGCACCAAGGCTGGGATTTCTTAGTGTCATAACGAAGTTTTTGGATCCCTGAATGCAATGTTTATGACACGATTGTGCAATATACCAATCATAACGCACCTGCATCTCTTTGTTAACGTGCACAGAGATCGATTTCGAGGTTTCATTGTGCTTGAAAACGAGCGTGCCAGACGTCCGGATGAAGGCGGTGTTCTTGTTGATCTTATCCCCTCCCCTGGCGGTTCCATCTCTGGAAGAAGAAGAGGAGAATGTGCAACGATCCAGATGATGATTGCTCACATGGTAGAGTACTCGATCGTCACAGATCCATCGCAACCCTTTTGACGTAGCACGGTGAAAGTCACCGTTCCGCTCTTTGGATCTGCGTAATAGTGGGGCTCGTCGAACTGGAACTCTCCGGGCTCTGTATGAAATGTACAACATGGCGAGAAAAAATGTGTGAGTAGGCACAATGTCTCTTGGAGCATGCTGAGATTGGTGGTGAGATTGGCTTATTCTCACTACTGTGAGTAGGCACAATGTCTCTTGGGGCATGCTGAGATTGGTGGTGAGATTGGTTTATTCTCACTACTGGTATTTTATAAGAATATTATACACTAATTAGACATATTGGCTGATATTCAAACGAATAAAAAATAAAGAAGAAAACATATCAATTGATTGAAACCTCTTCTAATGTGACCACACATCCACCGAGTGTTCACTCTTCATATCTCTGGATATGATGTCATCACTTGTGTGATGTAATTATTGATTTCAGTCATTCTTATGTGTATTACTAACGACATGATATTAAATTATGTCATAATAATAGATGACGGATTAAATAGGTTAGGCTAAAATATTTGCTTAACTCAAATCATAGACTAATTACGTAATTAGTCTATGCTCAAATCTTGGCAAAGGCTGGACACCACTTCACTCAAACGATCTTCGGTGGTTTCCAATTCTTGTTTATCAAACAAATTCTGATTGCTTTCTTCACCGGGAACTCAGTAAAATTTTAGCCCTCTGTGTCAAGGCTTAATTCCTATGAAAGGCTGCGAACTTTGCACTCAGCACTTTCTACAAATCCTGACTCTTTCAAATGCATGAACGTAGTTCCTTATACGGCTGGCTATCTGCATGTGAACCACAAGTTTACCACGATTGCGTAATCAGGATTATTACAAGTAAGGCAGCACCCTGCACTGGCACCGGATGTCACTCGGTTGCGCTGATCGGCGCTGGAGGCAGATCTCGATCAAACAGTTGCTTCACCATCACGAGATAAATGGGAATACTTCAGTTCACGTTGATCTGGGTCAAGTTGTCTCTCAATGGAACTTCCTGTGTGTTTGAACTCGCAAGCGACAGATGTGAGCACCCGCGAAGCCGCCTGGGAGCCGCTTGGCCTCTGGCATAGATACACATTGTTGGGAATACAATGCAAGGGAAGATGTAAAGAAGTTAATCCAGGAAGTGACTTCATTGCATTGGCATATTTTGTGGCGCAATTTCGACAAATCGAGGAAACATTCGAGATTGCTTATTTTAGAAATTGAGAGTTGAGGCATAAATGGATACATGCTAAATTGTTTCTCCCAATTGTCTGGCCAACTGAGTACTGACCATCGTCATCGATGATGGTGACCCTCGTGATGCTGGGGTCTCCAGTTCCTCCTCCTCCAGGGTTCTTCAGCAGGACGTAGAAGTCGGTATCAGCCTCGTACTGGAAATCGTTGATGATGGAAATCGAGATAGTTTTCTTGTATTCATTTTCGTTGAAGGTCTAAATCAAATGAACCAGGTCAAAAAAGTCAGGGATCAGATGGTCAAATTTCATGTTTCGTTCAACCAACCAAGGTTCCGTTCGTGTACTTGAAATCCTTATCAAACTTTCCAGAACCTTCCCTGGTTTCGTATTCTACTGACACCACTCCGAACTCACTTCTCTCGTTGAATGCAGTCTCGTTTTCGATCGGGGTCAGTTTTCCATTTCCGGTGTCACTGCCATTCTGAAAACGAAGTAATCAAACCTGTGTTCTGATAAAAGCGAACCTCACCGCGACAACTTTGCCCTTTTGTCTGTGGAAGTAGCATAGCAACATATTATTACATAGTCTCGTGCACATGCAAGATTATCAAAAAACACTCACAGTTGGGGCATGAATCGATGGAACAAGACTTCAATCTCCAGGACCCCTGCGCTCTCCAACACAGAGTAAGAGGGAGATCCGAAAGTGAACTTCCCTATCAGCTCCTCCTCTGTCTGCACTTTGACCATCTTCGTTCTGGCTGCTTCCAATTGGGCCAATTTGTTGGCTTTCGTTGAGGACATGACATGAGTCTTCCTGCCGCCCATCATCGAACGAACAGCCGCATGCCGGAATCTGCAAATTCCGAATATCGACATCAAGGAGATTGGATCTACTTGATCGACATCAAGACCAACGCTTGATGAGGGACGAAGGGGAAAAGCATCACAGACATTGTGATCATTTCAACGTGATTTCATGCAATGTGACGATGAGGAAAAAGAAACCCTGGTTCGTTGGGGAGGGGAAAGCAAGATGCATACCACGTGCACATATTGGAATGGAGAACTGAAAACATTTATCTAATGAACAACTGTTGTCATGATTAATGATTAATTATTGTGTATTTGGTTGTTAATTAAAGTGTTGAACAATCAGTTATAGGCATTGGAGGTTATTAATAATACACTTGATACGTTGGAACTTGGAGTTGTGGGATTTCTGTGATGTTAATGGGCTTGCGGAAGTGTTGGTGTTAGTAAATGCGTACCTGAATCTGGAGACCGGAAGTCACATGGTCACACAGTCACGTGGTGAGACGGAAGAGGAAGTGACGTTATTTCCAGAGAACAGAAATGGTAATGAGAACAAAAACACGTGCTTTTAGACAAAGAAGACAGTTATAAAAAGACCATAATTATTAGCGTGCAAAGCGTTACAAAAAAAATATATATATATAAATAATAAATTCAATATTTGAATTTAATTATTTATTAGCCATTTTAGTTTACTCGTGGAAGCTTTAGGTTTCAATTCTCTTGTTAAAAAATATTTACTAAAGTAAAATAAATTTCTGTGAGAACTTGAAAGAGTTAGCAAACAAAGCAGACGGGAGGTTTCATCTAAAATGGGTTGAAATCTACACGCGGATCTGTTTTCTTTTTCTTTTTCTTTTTTTTTTTGGGGGGGGGGGCTTATTATTTTGTGTCATTTTTTTTTTTTAATACAGAATCAAAGCAAAATGGCAACAAATATCTATTGGAAGTCAGCACGTTTAAAGATGAGCAAAAATTACGGTAATCAAAAGAACAGCATGCACATAAGTAGAGAGCAGTTATAGAAGGAGAAGAAGAAGAGCAAATTTTTCTTTGCTGATCTTTGTTGTGAGTTGCCTAGAAAACTGCCAAGAAGCACAAAAGAAGACGACGACATCAATATCGAACAGATAACACGCAGCATTCACAATTAAGCAGAGCTACAAAGAAAGAGGTTTGACAGGTCGGCACAGGAATACCTGGCACGTGCGACCGTCTTGTTAACCGTCGTCTGCGAGGCGCTAACTGGCCTGGACAGGACCAGGTGCGCCTGGGAGCCCACGGAACCGTCGTCGCTTTCCTTCGGCCTAGGGAAAGGGAGAGAAACCGCGATTAGTCCACGTCTAGAAACCATACGTACTTTGTTCTGTTATGTAATCCGCCCGAGAACGAACTACGACCTGAGACGTCACTATACGCGTGTGAAACAATGGACACGGCATCCGCATCGACAGTGCTGAAATGGACACTCAGTTATGTCTGTAGATTCACGGATAGAGTGCTTTGATGGTCGTGCGGTGAGTAGTGGGTTAGTCTCGCATTGTGAATGAAACAAAATATTGGCAATGTCCACATTCAATGTAACAAGCAATTTAAGAAAGATCCGTCATCGATCAAGCATCTGATCAGAGGCCATGCATATTGGATCAGCCTGCGGTGCCTGCCAGAATCAATCTCTCCAGGTCTATAAGATGCTAATCAAACCCACGGGGTCTTGATTTGTTTTCCCGTTGCCATAGCGACCCCCTCTTACAGCAACACAGGCGATATGATGAGGTTAATTTGGCTCACAGATTGCATGAACATTATATAAATGATTGTGTTTCCGGTAATAATGACGACATAAAAACGAGGCATTATTAGACCATTGCGCTATTGGGCTACACACAAACACAGAGCATCAGCAGGTTGATTTATATGGCTCAGCACTGAAGCGAAGAAACTTAAAATCATTAAATACAAATAATAATAATAATAATAATAATAATAATAATAATAATAATAATAATAATAATAATAATAATAATAATAATAATAATAATAATAATAATAATAATAATAATAATAATAATAATAATAATAATAATAATAATAATAATAATAATAATAATAATAATAATAATAATAATAATCCGAAACAATGGGAATTTTACGACGACATCGCACAATGTTACGTCATCCGTAAATAACCTTTTCTCGTGCGGTGAATTTGGATGTTCGAGGTTGATGAAAACTCTACAGAGAAGAAAAAAGGAATCAATAGGCGTAATTGGGTCATCACTAATTGGCTTCATTAAAGAAAAAAAGAAAAGAATTGCAAGATGGAAACGTCTTCACGGACGGGGATAGCGTGCACATTAAGTGAGCAGCATGACATCGACATCGTATACGCATGCATAACACTATAAACTAATAATTATAATATACCTAAGTAGATTTCCATATAAGCACTACTTATCAGATCTCTAATAAGATTGTTGTCAAATGTGTCTCATTATGATACTATAGACGTTAAACGATCCCCTTTATTAGAGCATTGAGCTTGTGAGGTTGTGATAAATACCTCCAGTTAGCTAATTCATAATTATAGGGAACAGGAATCAACGAAGTGTGCCGATTTAAGCCTGTTGAAGTGCGGAGTAGTTGAGTTATGCCGAGATAGCAAGTGTGCACTTGCTACTTTGCCGTGGCGTTGCGTGTCGAAGCAATCTCATCTCTGCTAAGTGCATTTCAGATCGATCTGGCGTGAGAACGGGGAACGGTTCTACGTCTGTGAGGATGATTTACAGCCATTGATTGGGCATCAAATGCTGACCAAAAGGTCTCTGAATAAAGTCTCACTTTATAAACAACAACAACCACAAAGATGACGGTGGGACAGGTGCAAACGATATGCATATGGAGGGAGTGAGTTCGAAGTTGGTCATTTAAAGATTACGTAACACAACATAATAATAACCCGTGAAGAAACACCGATGAATAAACCAATAAAAGATATGAGACTACAGATATATTCAGACGGCAAAAACCCAAGAATTCGAGGCGCGTGTGATGGAGATGTTCGAGCAGATAAAGGCCATATCATCCCTTGGTGAAACCACTTGTCACTGTGTATGAATAGTTCAATGTGTAAATTGTTGCCTATAAAACTGAAATCTAAGCCAGTGTTAATAGAGAGCCATCTTTTCCCTCTCTGCACTTGGCATATCGATATCGACCTTTTGCGCTCGTATTCGTGGGTTTCTGGTGATGCTTGTTGTTTGCCTTAAATGTGACATAACTTACACGTCCCCCAGCCTGTTACTGACGAATCCATCGGTCGGCATACTGTGGATATACACGATTGAGATGCGCTGGTGAAGCGGCTACAGTGCTCATGTTAACACATGCAGCATTCTGGGTTTGGTGCAAGAAATGGTGCAACAGTTCATCGGATGAACTCACCTTTGTCGCATCGCTCTCTCTTTTTCCAAAGCGCCCAGTTCACGTGACATCCCATGCATCGTGCTGTTCTTTCGCTGACCAACCACGCGCACATTCTGAGACGAGAAATCAGAGATATGGTCAAGGAAAATTTTAAGTGTTTTTCATTCAATTGTAATTGATGGTATGAACACAGTAACATGTTTATCAAAAGTGATACAAGTGTATTAATCTATGTAAACCAATATATCGACTGAATTTATAGGGACAGGGTAATTTAACCTGGGATAACCCAAATGCTGACCATTGTTTCACAAAAGAGTAAAACCCATAACACCCACCGGTGTGTCTATTCTTATTGATATAACTTCCTTTATTTAGCACCGCTCGTTGTCTCCCCTCAGGGGTAATCCTTTTCGTGTGACATTTTTAACAATCTGCTGTAAGATTCCTTTTCAATAGTGACACGCGGAGCAAACCAGGAAAATTGAGGCAGAATTTTTGGGGGAAGGGGGGATGTGGGGAGGTACTATAGTCCACACAACCAAGAAGCCATTTAGACGTCAGCGTCGAGGTGAGATATTACGCCTCCCGATAAATTAAGTAACCGAGTTCGTTGACCGAGATCACCGGTGGGCTCTATGTAGGTGCCCATTACTCAACCTCAGAGAGAACATGATTGAGTTGTACAACTCAACCTGACTCTCCTGGTGGAAATCTGCATTATTTATTAATCAATTATTGAATCACAGCTAAAATTGTGAACTGAGCATTGATCATGTATCATAATACAGGTGCCCAATGCTGCCGCCCAGCACCTGATCTAGAGCGCCGACAAAGCGAAAAAGAATCAATGGAACGAATAATTAAGGGTCCCCTTCCACGAGATTAACCCCGGATTACAGCCTCACTTGGGAATCGTTACTCAGTCCCAGGTGTTGCCGCTGAGTGGCGTAGATAATTATCATTATGCAATTGCAGAACAAAGCCAAATGCAACACTCATACTGTATATGAAGGTGTCAATTAAAGATGCTCTACACACCACTCGCATTATTTGGCGATTACATAATTAACCAAATAATGTCATAATGATGCTATTCTCACAACAACCAGAGGATAGTCTTCAGCAGTCAACAAATTATATTTTTATATATTGTAATCGAACATACTGGAGTTTAAAGAGGAACTCTGATTTTTTTAAACTAGTAACTGATGATTAATGGTGCATCCCAAAAGACAAATACGCCTTTTGACTGACAAATTTTTAGGCAATACGCTTGCTCTGTGCTAATTCCTAGGTACATCGAATTTGAGAGGTTCAGAATTTCGCTTTCTTCTCGCGTTTGATTTCATACAGTCGTGATGTCATAAAAGTAATTCTCCTACATGTATTGTTAACAATGGGAGCCGTCGAGTGAGCAGATTTTTCAGCAGTTCTCATAACAGAAATCTCGTACTCATCTCGTTTCAAGCTATTCTGCCTGAGCAGGAAATTCGTATTTTAATTTGTCTTGATATCATTCACAGCTGACAAAAATGTTCAAATATTGTCTCTTGATCGTCACTCACAAAAGCCAATAGAATCGATCTAAAAAAGTTTCGAAATGAACAGAGGCCTTCTTTAAAAAATCAAATCCACTTTGAGTTCTTATTTCCGCCAAATTTCTTAGATCAATTAACATCGCCAAAAAAGATCATGAACTACGATTAATTCCATGGGATTGTTTTTTGGATACAAAAGAAACATAGTTTCTCAAAATTAATGTACTATGACACTATTATGAGGCATTCACCGTTAAGCATATGTCCTCGCTGACCGATTAACACAGCTTAATCTGGGTTCGATGCCGACGCAAGTTAATAATGAGCTTAATCGAATTTTCAATTTCCTTTGAATAATTATGTCTATGAGCCAGACAGCAACCCAAACTGGTTAATGAATCTATAGAAATTGATGAACAGGAATATCAGGCATCGTAATCTTTTCACCACAATTACCTTGAAACCAATAAACACAGCGTGGATCAATTTCACAAAAGAAATAGCTAGTTGGGATTGAATGAGCTCAAGTTAAATAATCACATAATCCCCTCATTCGACCATAAATCTCTCATTCATTTCTTAGTTGGGGGTTAAGCCTAAAATAGATACATGATAGCAACCAGAGATCACAGTCAAAGCAACATTCCATTCGCAGGATATATCACACGAGACTGGCATGTTGCAATACTCATCTATGCAGTACTCAAACACGAACAACAAAGGAGATTTTTCTCAGATTCAAGGCTCAGCCGCTCGCGTTTCAGTTCTTTTCCTTCGATTCTTAATTGAGATTCTGAATAGAGATTTCCGATTGAGATTGGCTCCGAGCCAAATAACGGCTTCCACTGAATCAAACCTTTGTTTGCAATCGGATAAATGCTGATCATTACACCTATGAGATGGAAGCGAGATAAAATAAGAATAAAGTGATGGTTCAAACAGTGAAGTGATATGTAGGATATGAATGCGCCAGAACAGAAGCCCATACTCTTATCAATAAATCCCTAGGATTCTTTAACCCGGCCTTATTACGTAGCACAGTAGTCACAGAAGAATTATTATTCATATTATTCATATTATTATAATAATAATATTAATAATATTAATAATATTAATATTAATAATAAGATATAAGGGTTTTGAGGCCGCGAAATTTGACCCTGACAAGTTGCCCACTTGCTACCACTGCGCCATCGCGGGCCCCCTGACTGACATGAATACTATTGGTGATATGAATGACATGAATGACATGAAGCACTCACCACTTGGCTCTGCATAGCGTCGACCGAGGTCCTTTTGCACCTGTACACCCACCATCCGTTATCCTGGGCGTACGCCGTGAGCACCATGACTGGGAAGAAGGCCAGCGTGGTCCATGCCTCCCAGGGCTCCACCTCCTGCGGCGAGAACACGCTCAGCACAATGAGCATCCAGACGTAGGCGAAGATGGACCACGCGGAGGTCAGGGCAAATACGCCCAGTTCCTTGATGTGTTTCATAGTGCCAGTGGGAACGGCCACCACACAAATGGCCGTGATGAGCAGCAGGTTGAAAGCGGCGCTGCCTATGATGGTGAAGGTTCCAAGGCCGTCCTGTGCTTCCTGACCGAGGGTGAAAAGCGTCTCAGCCACAGCGAGAAGGATCTCCGGAGCACTGCTCCCCAGCGCCATCAGCGTGAGGTTGGCGACGGTTTCGTTCCAGACCAACACCTCCTTCTCCACCCTCTCTTGCCGCTCTTCGTCCCAGCGGACGACCATGCGCTTCTTGCTGGTGATGACCTCGATAGAACACATGAAGGCATCGCTACCGATGGCGATTCCAATGAACATGTACAGCATAGCGACGATGTACAGAGTCCCACGGATGCCGACATGCCAAAGGTTCTCCGCTGGAAGGAGCATCCAACTCTGACACGGGGCGTCATCGCCTTCAGTTTGTTCGATGACCCAACCGTTGGAATAGTTGGCGTAGTGCAGCACTGTCATGATGACAATTCAGTCACCGGTCATCTGTGGCTAGAAATAAAATATACAACAGAGTATACACCCTTTTGAATAAATCCTATAGCAACAAGAGACAGTGTTGTAAGCCAAGGAGGCTCAATACCAAATCCCAACAATACGTCTGGATCATCCTTCGATCGGCTGCCTTATAACACAGAGGCCGTTCTTCTAACTACGTACTGGGGGCCTCTCTCACTTTCTAGCTTCCCTGTGGCGTTGGACTTAGCGGAATCCTATATCCACCTTCACAATAACGCTGTTCACCTGAACGCTCCCAGCACAACGTACTGATCCAAAAATTACGCCTATTTTGTAGCGTATTATAGCAGGCATTTGTATCACATTATGTGCAGTAATTGTACAATATGTGTGTGCCAGAACTAAAGATTGTTTAATGGAGAAGCCATTAAACATTGAGGAGATATACAACAGTCGGTCCGTCGTATTTGCTTTTAACCGTTACGTCATTAAAACCCTCCTGCAAGTGAGCGAATGGTGACCAACCGAATTAACGGACGTCGAAAATATTCCAGTTTGTGGGAAACGTATCATCGACTTTTCTTTGATGAAAATGCTTATTCGCTGTCGTAACATTATTAGAAGAAAGTAGACCAAAGTAGACTACTTAGTACTAAGACAATTGAAATTTAGTTAAAACTATCAAATAATAACAATGCGGTCACACGTCCACGCAATAAAGGTTTGAAAACCAATTCGCTTTTCCCACATGCCATTTACGTGCGCTATAATATTTAATTAATATAATTAAATTAATTAATATAATATAATATTTTAGGCGGGTTTTTTTTTTTTTTTTGTCAAATAATGGTCACGATTCTTCAAAACTTTAGTTCGCGTATCAGTTTTGCTGCCAGAACAATAGAACAATAGAACAATAAGTTAGTAATCATAATATGATTAACCACGAAAGAGAAGTTGTATGTGAGGAAACATTAAACCTCTCAATTAGATGGTTTCAATTGTAACTGTTGTGTTTTAAGATTGTGAGAACAGAAAGGTTGTTTAAAGTGTTCGCCGAGAAGCAGCAATTAAATCACTCGGGCACATAAAAGCCCATAACCACCTCCAGCCTACCAGGTATCATTATTTGAATATGAATGAAATAACAACACGAATCCAGCTACTCGTCCTTTGCAAACCTCATATTGACATAACTGCTCTATATATTGCTCACTGATAAATAACCAGTCATTCTCCTGAAACTACTAAGAAAAGAAGTAATCGTATTCAGAATAATGCTTCTGATATGGTATCATTTGAGATTAGCATTCGATTGCATCGATCAAGGATATAATAATTTGCATTAAGGTGAACTGCTTTGACACATAGAAAGCATGGCCAGGTACGCTTTGATTAAGTATTCTGCTGTGTTGGTATCATGCATCTATTGTTGATTCATCAGCGGCACAGGTAGACAGACGCACAAGGTTATACAGGTAGGCGATCGCACCTGAGAATACTTTCTTAATTAACTACAAGAAAAAAAAGAGCGTTGTCTCTTCTCGAAACACTATAAAGTACTAGCGACTAATTTGAGAAGCTGACATATATATACATATAATGTTTATTCCAACAAATCAGGTTTGTTAATAATTATTACATGAATGAAAAAAAGAAAAAAAAGAAAAAAAAAGCCAAACAAACACACAAACCAAAAGATATAATCAATAGCGGCAATTAGTAGCTCAAGTATGGGGAAATAGTAAAAAAAAATAAAAAATAAATAAAAATATAAACACATAAGTAAATCAATTATGGTAACGTACAAGTCCAACTAAAAAAATCTTCGAAATCGATATCAGAAAATATATAAATATATAATATTTATATTATTATATATAATATACATCTTGCTTATAAATACATGTAAGATGTGTCAGTGTAATATATTGTCTACCAGTTAATTTCTGTTGGTGCCTATATATAATTATTCAGCACAGTCTTTGCTTCGCATGGATATCAACCCATATATGCTCCCCATCGCCTTAAACTCTGATTCGTGTTATCCATATACATGTACTGGATTCTGATGATCAGAGTGATGCGTTCCGAAGCTAGTTGAATACATTCACCATTACGGAAAAACAAACAGAAGTCATGCCTGTTGTCGAGTTGTATTGAAAAGGCCAAGAAGCTATTTATTGGCGGAAAAGATGGAAAAATGACCGTAAACAGGTTAAATTGATGTATGCAAAGGTAGGGAAAATAACATAAAATTACGTTCCTCGCGAAAATGCATGGTCATTAATTGGGCCTTCTGCGACGTGGGTTCCATATACCCTATTACCCACCATCCCTCACCACCAGCATAGTAAACGGACTGAATAAAGTAAATTACCTTAACTCCTGCTTACCTCCTCCTACCACATAAGCCGAGAAGCTTCAGGATTCCGAGGTTAAATTAAAAAATTAAAATAAAAAAATTAAAAAAATTAAAGAAAAATAATAATAATAATAAATACCAAAGCTTGAGTTGACCTTTTGACTGGAGATTTGAGCAAATTCTATGATTGTAATCCTCTCTGACCAGATGCCACAGTTGGTGGTCTGTCGGCAAAGTCAGTTCTTCTGAAGACGATCGATTGTTTCTGCTTATTTGTTAGGAAATGAAGGCTTATTATGCACGGCAAGGGTCTATCAGTTTGTATCATTTCTCTTGGGATCACCTTTGAGGGCTTAGGAGCGGATTCATTGTAGGTTGAAAGCGATATTGGTTAGCAATACACCCGAATAATCTGATCAAAGCTTTATGCTTCGTTTGTGGAGTGGTTAGAACCCTCTCCTCATACCTAATATTCTTTATCCCTTTTTCTTTTGTTTAAAAAAAAAAATTGATCAAATTCAAAATTTGTTGGCTCCACGTGTGCTTTCGTCGATTGGCACCGAAATTATTGGAAAACGCATGTTTATACACTGTACTTAGTTCGCCTGACTCCTCAGGTGCTGACAGATGAGGAAGAACATCTGACACAGGCAGATAATTATCCTGTCTTGATGAGCTCATTAAACCAGCCATACAATCACCTCATACAGATTCTTATGAAGCTCACATAATCGATTATTAATCATAGCTCGACTTGAATTAATGTATCGGTCCACGACGTTCAATAACGAGATCTCGAATCAATCCGAGCGCAATATATTCCGCATAAAAGGGCACGGATGATTATAAACTAAAAATGAATAATATTGAAGCATAAATGAAATAAACAGTGTATTGCAATCGCATTTAAATTCACAATTTCCACTTCCGTTTTTCCCAGAAGTCCACTCACCGTGAAATGAACAGAAACAGGTGAACGTGCAACATCCAGCTGAATAATGTTTTTGTCCTCAGAATCCTTTCTTTTTATCCGCCGTATCGATCACGTGCTCCAATAAGGCTTCGATTTAATCAGAGTTGACCAGATGACCAATGAAGTGTGACCACTGGCTATGACGTCATCGCTCTTTGCGCTGCTAAGGAAGCTGATATAGCAGATAATCTTGAATTATTTGCAAACTACTTAAGATGATTATTTGTTGAGTGTTCAAGTTGGCTCCGCTCCCTCAATCGAGTCATGACTGTTAGCCTTAATAGTGAGTCTACGGTGCAACTGAAGTCTGCTATTCTTAGAACAATATAAAATAGTATTTTTTTCTTCTTCTGCAAAGCGTAGATTTCAGATGCCTATGGAGTTTTCTTCTTCTGGGTATTGTGTAACAAGGGCGGGCGCTTTGTACTGCTGTCGATGGTAGTATGCAGGATAAAAACCATTGGGATCTATCAATAAGAGTAGAAGGAAACCCCGGTCCCGGGCGTCTGTTCTGGCACCAGTATCACCCGAATGGGTTGGGTGGAGCCGTAAAATCCCATCAAGTCTCATGCCTCTTCCGGGAATTGTTACGATTTTGTCATTCGGCAAACTGAGATGCATAGAACCCAAGTGAGGAACCACCATCCCTCGTGATTAGATCAATGGTTGAATTAATCCTGTGGAAGCATTCCGAGGAGATACACCCAGCGTATTGAGGCGCATTGGGGCGGAAGGATGCATTCCCTATCTGAGACGCGTAGACCATCGAAACCCACAAAGCTAATATTATAAGTATTCAATATACCAAGTATTTAGTAGAAGAAAGATTATAACGTCACAGAAATCGGAGATCCTCGTATGACGTCATTGTTTTGTTGTTGATAACCTTATTGTCGGCGTCAGATCAAAGGGATGATCTCCCGAGGCACAATAGGTGTGTATTGGCTGTTAATTTATGTTCTTGATTTCGGTTTCAATGTTGCGTAATCCCTATGACGTAATAATATTATGACGCTGCTGCGTTGTACAGGTTTTAGCAGGTCTGACTGTGACATTGATTAGGAGCTTCACCGGAAGTCATGGTACAGCCAATGAGGTCGCTTCCGAGAAAGAAGGGGTTTTTTTTGGTTTTTTTTGCAATAAAAATGGCTGAATTGAATGTCAATCCAAATGTTATCTTGATTCTTGATTAACTTCTTCTTTACAAAGAAAATATTTTTTTTGTTTTTTTTTTTTTTTTTTTTTTGCTCCCGAAACGAAGCAGCCTTATAATTATCATGTCAGAAGGAAGCGCTCCTCATCTTGTCATTATAACGATGACTGAAACAGAATTGTGGGCAAAATTCTCAAGAAATCGAAGAGTGACTCTGACCTACTGACCTCAATAATAATCGACGAAAGTAAAAAACCCGATAACTGAATCCGTTTCATGAGAAGGACTGAGATGATTTCCAAATGATCGACGGCCAGGTGCAATTCGTTGATATAATGCATACTAGTATACAAAAGTAAGAGTCAAACCTTCAGCCTCACACACTGTGCTATAATATCCAGTGAGAATTCAGGCATATTATTAATAGGTGACAATATACAATTCACTCTCCTGAGGCGAATAAAGATCTACTGCAATCATGTCATTGTGAGTTCAATTCCACCGTTAGCATTCCAATGCTTTACCGGGATAGAAATATTCGATCTCGACCTCACAAACAAATATTCCTTTCATCTCGACCAGAAAACATAGTAAGGTTGCTTAAAATCTGATTCTGTGGTCGTGGACTTTTCGTTAGCCTATAAAAGCTGATATTACCATAGCAACACCGATTGCAAATGCTTTGTCAAATTTGAAAACATAACACTAACCTCTGCTGCGTGCTTTACTGTTTGGATCCCATTCGCCGTTTCACTGAGAAAGCGTAATTTCACTGCGGTGACTCTGTCAATTGTCGAGGCATAATCTTTGCTGAATTAATAATAGCAAGCAAAGCTTCCCCGAAAGAGCATAGCAAATTGATTGAGCAATCACTGTAATCGTTTTCTGTTCTGACAACCAGAGATGAAGCATCTCGTGTCTCCGTGAGACTGTGTCCCAAGCAAATGACACGATTGCCAACAATCGCAATTGCCTTAGTGACAATTACTGCAATGCGATATGAACACTCCAATCGGCGGATAATTACCCTCGCCGTTCTTGCTAATGTTCATCACATCATGTTTGTTCTTTGGGGGTTTTTTTTCTGTTTCAAGGGCAATACAGGTGTGAGAGAGGGGGTGATTATTATCTGCATGGAGTGTGAACAAGGCTGAGCCTCAATTTGAGGAGGTTTCAGAAGCATTTTCTTCACCTAGCATTGTTCTCGTGCTCAGCCCTGGCCACCTGCTAATGATTAACTTTATTTCGCGACATTAATATGTCCACTCGGTCACTAAATTCGACATTAACCACCACCCCGCTGAACACTTTATTGCATACCTGTGCAATTTCGCATTTTTGTCTGGACAAAATGACCATAAAATAGCTTTGAAAAAAGCAGCCGATAATAGTATGTGCAGATATGATGATCAGTCTACGCTAACGGAATCCGTTAAGCATGACCTGGAGAGTGAGCGCACCCGAGAACAAGAAATCTTGAAGTTCAATTGAAAAGGCTCACTACGTACCTGAGAGCTAGAACTCACCTTGGTGGATTTGAACCAATTACACACGAAACCTGAATTAATTGCTCTCTTCTCAGGTGAATCGTTGAAACAAGTGTTCGCGTGATGCACTATTGGTTTAACTCACCTGTGGATGAGATTAACACACTTAAATCCGAAATCCCACATAGCAGTTGATGCAAGCGACACCTGACAACGTCTGAGGCGGCTGATTACGCGCCTCGTACCTTTGAGAGGCAACCATGATCAATGCCAGGAGGCGCTGCATGTCGGCATCATGCACCGCTCATATAGCGCTGGCAGGGGGTCGTCCAGCGAATATATGGCGCTGATGGTAATCCATTGTGATCGTATGTGAGTAATGAAGTAGCCACTGGTCAGTGTTATTATCGAGAGCTCTCATTGCGTCAGCTTCTACTTAGTAAATTATACCTAAAGGTATCATTGTTTTGAACAGGGTTTAGGAATATCTTCAGTATCAGATTTATCGCAGAACGACTGGTTTGCTTGTGTGATATGAACATGATATGTGATATGAACATGAGTGTGCTGATATCAGCCTTAATCAGAAGAGGATGCTGTGGTAGGTTTGGTAGAAGAGACACATCTGGCTAACAAAAGGACAAAACTGACTAAAAGCGCCGTTCACATAATTATATGCATGTGTTTCACACACTCATCATTCGGCCCGCTGCTTCGGAATGAGAAGAAATTTTCGGGACAAGAATGAATTGAATTATAATACCCTGTCGAGCATGAAGTTCTTTCTAATATCTTCCCTGGGACTCCATTCTCTTGCCGTGATCGCATTCCAGTGCTCTTAACCTTGAAAAAAAAAAGTTTTATTTCACAGTTCTATTTGTGTCTCGGTCCCTAAGCAAGGAAAGCTGCGTCATCCCCTTCATCAAATTTCAGTGTTTTCTGCTAACATTGCATATCGCTAAATTTTAAAAACTCACGCGTTTCCATGACAACCGGTCTGGTGCACTATCATGGCTGCAAATTCCCGATTATTGTCAACTTCAAACAACAGCATAAATAGTATGAGACATTTTTTTTTTTTTTTTTTTTTTTATTTTTGGTTTAATAAACAGAGTGGGCCAAAAGTAGTCTATTCCATGTTAAAAACAAAACTTTAAAATTTTGTCAAGTTTATCCATTATAAAATATAATACCTGATATGGATTGACTAGATTATTATGCACTCATTTAAACAAATACATCGAATAAAACGTTAATTTTGAATGATGGTGCGAGTGTTAAGTGATCGCCAGGAGCTCCTGTGTGCGCGTAATCAGGTGGGCCCCTGAACCAGCACTGTGGAATGTCATCTGTTGCGTGGTGCTGCAGTAAAAATTATCTTCTTTATTTTGATTTTAGTAGATAAACATCAGTGCTACAAATTCAACAACAGCACTCACAAACAATAGAATAGTTCGTTCATCTTATAATAGTAATATAAGAAGAATATTACTGAATGCACGAAGATAATTAATAATACATCGATTTAAACGACCTGCGCAGAAAAAAAAAATACTCAGATTGATTTGTTTACACTTACTAAGTGGCAACGGATAATCCGTTATTACTTAGTTGAAAATTGGTCGATTTCCTGTCATAATAGGCCTACTTGGAAGGGTATATATGTTGCACATTACTCAATGTAAGACAATGTTATGAGATCAAAACATAAGTTCACGCTTAGTGAATCGCTCGATTCTATGAAACAGAAATGCACCATACATAAATTTCGATCAGTACTGGGAGCTTGGTGTATCAAATGCCGCATGAATATTCGGCACATACATGGTTTACCATATACAGTTCGCGTATTCTTATGAAAATTACCTTTCAGCAACAACCTTCTGTTTTATATAAGAATACATTACAAAGCATCCAAACTGATCACATCTCATGCCACGAGTAGTTGAGTCCTCCCCCGCACTTCTGATAAAGCAGAGCATCTTGGCCAATCATATGCCAAATTAATATTAATGTGCCTCATATATTGTATTAATATGTAGATTTCCGAAGGACGAAATAATTTTATTTGCGATAGGTTATGCACCGTCCCGTGGACATCTCAGAATTAGAATATACCATGTAATTTTCCTTGGGACATAATTATTCCCTAAGTTAATAGACCCAAAAGTTACGTGTAGTTTGAATTAGGAATATTTAGGAATATCCCAGTGTATTAGAACGATGATAACCCCAAAAAACGTAAGAAGTGGCGAGAGATTTCAAATTTTTGTGTCTTTCTTCCGTTTCGTCGCCAGCGTAAGTAATCAGCGTAAGTAACACCGGCTGCGAGTGGAAGACAATCCCTGTGTTGTGAAATGCATCTCCCAATTGTTTCTTCAATTGTAGCATAATACACAGGTACATCTTCCTTGTTGACAAGATGTCAGTCTGCGTCACAAAGGTGTCTGTCTGCGGCTCAGTTTACAAAAAGACAAATGGGAAAACATGTGACGTCATAAATATAGAGGATGGTGTTACAATTTTCCGTGTTGACTACTATGAACTCGCAATTTTAGAAAATTGTTTCTGAATATAATGTGAACAAGATCCAAAATAAACGTTAGGCGTTGAATCTGCTACATGTTAAATGATTTTATTTACTCATGAT
>KB305378.1:692629-708772 GCA_000328365.1 Capitella teleta | reverse complement strand
TTCTCTGTACATAGTCTCGTGAGTGATGCATCGATAGAGGGCATCCAGCAGTCGTTCAGGAGTATCATTTTGCAGATCTGGCTGTTCGGGTCGGTTGGCTTCGATCAAGGATTCAGCGTGAGCACCCGCCCAAATAAAAATATGGTTCTCCTTAATGGCGTTAGATTTCGCCGCCAAAGGTCCGTTGATTATTCGCTCTACTTCCTTCCGCCAGAGCTTGAATTGGGCAGCAGCAGGCAGTGCTCGAATGCCAATCCATCTTAGTTTGGGGCACGTATGCGTAGTCCATCGTCGTCGATCTAAGAGAGTCCTCTTCGGGCAAGTGGATTATAGCGTGAACACCCTCGGGGTCGCCATGTTTAAGTGTCGATTGAAGGAGGAGAGAGAGTTCGAATCCAAATGCCGAAGATTTAATTGCAAACCATCTCTTTTAAATAGAACAATGAGTTGATATGAAATCAAAGTGAGATGAATCATGACATGAATAGCTCGATATTAAGATATTAATAGCACAGTTTACCTCTCTATTATCTTTGAAGAGCATAGGTCAGTCGAAGAAGAGAACTTCAGTGAAAAGCCACGTGACCAAACAAGAGCAAAAAGACAAGATCCTGGAACTACAAATCATAGAAAAACTCACAACAATGAAAACGAACACAGGTCAGTTTGATATGCAGTATAATCTTGATATGTCAAACTCCCATAACTCGAATTGCTCTATAACTCGAAGCCATTTTGAATCCCCGAGTCTCTCCCTATATCCGTTCATTGAATTCTGTAACGTTTTGTCGAACTCCCATAACTCGAAAAGCTTTATAGCTCAAACTCATTTTAACTCCCCGTGGGTAACTTTAGATATCTTTATGCCAAAGTTAACTCAAATATGCAATATTTTCACGCATACTTGAATGTTAGAGAAACTTTGCCTGTGATTTGATAAAGCTGTCTCAACTAATTGCTCGCCTTGGAGCATCCAATCAGCGTCATTCACACCTTTCTCGAAGTTGACAGCGAGCGGTTCGCGGAGTAACTCCCGAATCCTATCTATGCTTACAATACGTGTCAAAACAAAGATACACAGCCTTATTCAATGCGTTCCTTTGTGGTCGGCATTGTTCAAAGACATGCAACGACTACAGAAATCTACAAAGCGTTTGTGATCAAAGAAAACATGATAGAAACCCAAGACTTCAAAGGGGGTGGATACTTGATATATTAATGAGCAAAGGGCACAGTTGGATCATTATTTCGTCTATGCACGCATACTCTTTTTCCATGCTTGATTCATGTTACTATATCTCGAAGGCTCTATAACTCGAAGTCATTTCGACGGTCCCTTGAAATTCGATATATCGAGATTACACTGTATTTTTCAAGGGATAATAGAATTTGGTTCCGTCACAATGGTCTATCTACAGTTCACCATGGAGGGTTCACACAACTCAGTTCAAAGACACTGAACAAAAGAACCTCTGACAACACTCAGCTTACGAAACAGGAGCGCAGAGACGAGATCCTCGATTTGTTCAACTATCTATTTACTCCGGACAACACAGGTCAGTTGTATTTTCAGTTCCTTCTGTTAGATCCGAAGTAAACCAATGATTAGGCTCAGACAACAACGGAGCGGGAACAAGGAGGCCGACAGACACCACATCAGATCTTCCAAGGGAGAGAACCCACGTGATCAAACAAGAGCAAAGAGACAAGATCCTGAAACTACAAATCCTCTTTCCCTGTGCTCTATATCTAATACATGTAATCAATTACACATCATCGGTATTCACCAAACATGGGTTGAGAATCGCATTTGGAATTTTGTTTTGTCCATTTATCAACATTCCAAATTGGTCCCCAGGAATTGTCATTGTGCTGCCTGAGATATCTCAAGTGCAGGCTCTTCCATTGCATTTAGTTTTGTTTCTCAGAAAAACCAAAACGATTCAAAAGTGTCAAGCCTATAGCTCATAATATTATACTGTCGTGATGCCCCACGATTTATTATCAAGTTACATGTATATTCCCGAGGTAAATCTATATGTTTATATGGTATATGCACGATTAAAATGTGGATGGAGCCTTGGCTTGTTAATCAGAATCAGAATCTGTGTTAGAATAACTTTCGATATAAATCTTTTTCTCGCCGCAGGTATTGAGATAGCAAATTTGATGCTTCACTCAGCAGCCGTTGATGGGGATGTTTCTACTGTGGATCTATTTATCGAATATGGAGCAGATGTCAACATCAAAAATATAAAAGGCATGACACCTCTCCACGTGGCAACAGCGAAAGGAAATGTATGCATGGTGAAGAAATTACTCCAACATAAAGCTGACATTGATAAGCCAACAGATGGGGGATATACTCCCCTGGCAAATTACTTTGACAGACACACAAGATCATCTAGCCCATGAGAAGATCATGGAACTGTTGATCAAGGGAGGAGCTGATGTGAACTTGACAAATCAAGGTGGAGTTTCAGCTCTTCTACTAGCATCGAAAAAAGGAAATGTTCAATTTGTGAAGAAATTGCTTGGCTATAAAGCTGACCCCAATCAAAGGGATAACAATGGATTTACAGCTCTCATGCTTGCAGTGCACCTTGAAAAAGATGAGAGCACGCAAGAAAACATTGTGGACCTTTTGATCAAGTACGAAGCGGATGTCAATTTGAAAAATAACGGCGGGATGTCAGCTCTTTTTCAAGCATTGAAAATAGAAAATATTCAATGTGTAAAGAAATTGCTTGGCTATAAAGCTGACCCCAATCAAAGGGATAACAATGGATTTACAGCTCTCGTGTTTGCAGTGCGCTACATAAAAGATGAGAGCACGCTAGAAAGCGGAATGTCAGCTCTTCAATTTGCATCAGCAAGGAGAAATGTTCGAATTTTAAAAAAAATGCTCGACAATGGAGCGGACATAATTCACAGAGATGATCAGGGAGCCAATGCCCTTTATTGGGCATTTATAAATTTAAACGCCAAGCAAAACGACTCAAAGTTTCTTGGGAATACCAAAAGTTTGTCAGAATTATTGTCAACCCAAACGACTGAATCAAATACCTCGATGAATGACCAAGATCTGCATGCATTGAAAAATACGGTGGATTTATTGATTGAGCATGGATCGCATGTAAACCCAGGAGGCTCGGGTGAAATGTCCCCTCTTATGCGTGCTATTGGGAGTGGCTACACCTGTATTGTAAAGAGACTTCTTGATAGAGGAGCGAACCCAAATACAATGACGAAAGTGGGCAATGCTATTTTCTTCACGATACAATTTACAAAATGTCAAAACAAAGAGGAAATGATTGAACTCCTGATTGATTATGGAGCTGATGTTAACTTTGTAAGTCAGAATGGAGAAACACATCTACACCAAACGTGTTACTTTGATAATGTTCGCATGGTAAAATTCCTTCTTGATAAAGGTGTTGAAATTGACGCGAGAGACATACTGGGAAGAACTCCTCTTCATATTGCACTATATTATTCATCAAATGAAAGTACATTGAAAATGATTGTGGAAGCCTTGGTATCGAATGGAGCAGATGTTAATACAAGGGATCACGACGGTGACACGCCTCTTCACAAGGCATTGATAAGAGAAGACATTTCCATTGTGAAATATCTGCTTGAAAATAAAGCTGATCCGAATGTAATCAACAATGAAGGAAATACACCTTATCACAATGCAATCTGGAATAAACGAAAACATTTGGCAGATTTATTACTGGAATATGGTGCAGATGTACAGATGAGAAATCAACATTGTGAATCTGCCGTCTCCATGCGATGTACTTGGGAAAAAAAGTCCCCATCTCTGGAATTTGATTGTGCCGAATATTTCAATATGTATACCTGTTTTCCAGCACCTCACTTGATACCAGAAAAAAAATCAAACGGTGATATGATGAATCTACTCACCGCATCAGTAATTCGATCATCCAAATCAACTGTGAAAGAATTGCATCTTGTTGACGATAACACATTTTCAAAACTTACTTTGGAAATACTGGATAAGCCTGTCGACATTTTGCTGACCTGGCTGACATACTGCTCAAGAGCTCTCGACGAATTAATCACCTGGAACAGACTTACATTCCTTCTTGATAATACTGAAGACTGCAGTCAGACTGGTTATTACGGACGGAACTTCCTGCATCTCCTAACGTCGTCTCTCGATGTTATGTTATATAAACCGAATCCATCATATCTCTTTTGCTTGATTGATATAATCGACAAATACGCCAATGCCTCTGTAGTGAATGCAAAAGATGACAATGGAATGACGCCTGTCCATCTGATATTTGTTGTATCTCGAGTTCTGTCGACGGAAAGCAGCAGTTTTCCAAGTGATTCGCAAAATGTCTTTGACTGTGTGATCGATGTATTATTGAGAAAAGGTTTCAAAGTGACCGAAAAGGATAACCATGGGGCGTCTGTACTTCACTATGCAGCAGGAACAAGATGGGTCGAGCTACTGAAGTTGTTGCTCAAACAATGTGGAGATGCTTTCGTCAATGAAGATGACAATTTTGGTTCTACTCCTTTGCATTACGCTGCATTTAGCAATAGAACCGAAACTACTCAACTTCTGCTTGAAATGGGATGCGAAAAAGACAAGAAGGATCACAAAGGCAGAACTGCGGCTGACCTTGCTCAAATGCTGGGCTTTGGCGACATTGTGCAGCTGCTGGGTGGTGCAGAGGATTCTTTGAAATCAGAAATCTTCAAATTCAAAAACATTTCCGATACGAAATCACCATCTACATCCATGAATTATGACGATTTCACAGAATTAATGAAGCAAGAGACCAATGAATCAGACATTGATGCAATCTACACATCCCTGCTGAAGTCACCAGTCCTGGGTTCAATGAACTATCAAGAGGAAAGCTTCCAGGAAGAAGAGAAGTTCGTGAGAAATGAAGTATTTCGTTTGATCAAATATTTCAGCGAAGGGTTTGGTCATCAATACCCTTTATTTGCTTTTACCCCAAAATTGAGAGGCAGCATGGCCGAAGGAACTAAATCTGGGCCTCCGGATGAGTTCGATTTCATGCTCCAAATGAATGCTTTATCTGATCATTGTGGAGTGACAGCCATCGCTGAATGTAAAGCACACATGACATTTGATAGGCCCGCTGACATCCACCCACTCATGCCTTTTTATTTAGACTGGCTTCGACATACTGGATGCTGCATCCACTCAAGAGATCTACATCCCGAACAAATTAATGAATCAATTTCTTGTTCGCTGAAAGAATATTTCTTGAAGCTATCAAAATTGGAGGATTTACATTTGATTTTTCTGCGTTGTGAGCCTATGAAAGTAGGCGTTTGTCTGAAATTGATCTACAATGGTCCTTTGTACAAGCAACTTCACATTTCGGTGGACCTGATTCCCTGTATTCCTCTCAATATACCAGCTCCGATAACAAAGGACATTGATTGGCCTGTTCCCCTAGATTTCTCTGAGTGCCAACTCTACGGATTACTCCGACGTGGAAGCGGTGGTTTCGATATTTCCTGCACTGATTACGAGGAAGTTTTGTTTCATTCACTCCCACCTAAAACAGCAAGAGAAGCATATGTGCTCGGGAAAGCAATCGGCTCAAATCATTTCAGATGGTGTGGCCAACAATTCAGAGGTGTTTTCAGACCTTCCTACATGATGAAGAAAGCTCTTCTGATAGCATTCCAACAACACAAGGACACACGGGAAGTTTCCCGAGATGAATGGATCAAAAGAATAATTTCTGTCCGCTCAAAACTGGAGGAAATTATCAAGAATAACGATGGCCATAGATGCATACTTCACGTTGACAAATGGGCTCCTGGTGAAGCACTTCGCTTGAACTTGTCTTTTTAAGACTGAAATGATTGCCACAAGTTGCTCATGGCGAATTGATGTTCAGTACATGCATATATCGGTCTTTGATATTATAGTCTTACATTCCCTTGTTATGCACTCCATATGTAACCCAGTATAAACCCACAATATCATAAAGTACCTCGCACATGAATGATGTATCATTGTGGCAATAAAACATAAATAAGAATTGAGCTTACAAATCAATTTAGCAGCTATTACTAATGTGCAGCTACCGATGATTAAGTTTACATCTACTTGTGATAATTAGGATTTAGCTTTCTTCTGGGGTAATAGGCCTTACCATAATCTCTCGAACTTCGCGCTGATCATAGTCATGTACGTTGTATCTGTTTAATGGGTCATCTTTTATCAAAATATATTAATAGCGTCTGGTGATGAGTTAATAGCTCTATAACTCGACCATTATAGTGAGAGGCACGTGATATACAGAAGGGGCAATCATTGTAATTGGAGGCGGATGGAGTTATTTGAAGATTTTCAGAAATTCTGTTTTCAATTCAAGTAAATGGCAATGAGTTCCAGAGAGTCTTTATATAATGTATGTTAATCGAGAGGGTTAACGAATGCAAGTAAGAAGTGTGAATATAGTTTACATGCATCCGCATTGTCAATTGTTGGGTTATATCTGAACCTCATGACGAACGCCAAGCAAACCAGAGAAGTCTATGGAATCTTTTGTTGCGAAATTTCACTCGTCAAATCTTCCAATTTCTAAAGAGAGTACAGATGAATCGAACCTCGTTCTCATCCGGATCAAGCTCCATGGGTGATACGCTGAATTTGTAGACCTTGTAAGAACATGAATCTCGTTAAATGCAGAGAACATAAACCAACACCATTGAAATTGATCGGATTGACTGTCTTTTGGATCAGAATCCTGTAGCTTTTAAGTCGATTTGGAGAGTCTCAAGGTTCACTCGATAGACATTGAGGGTAGCCAGGATTTTCTCTGACAAAGTTGTCAAGCAAGTCCGGACACAGAATATGATGCCGGATGATTGTCCTGTCACCATATAATATCTGTACATGTATAGGTTACCCTAACATGATGCTGTTTGCATTAAATCTAGTCATTGCAGATATATTTCTTCTCTTTTAATATGTATACATGTACCACTTGTATATGTTGTATAATAATTAATTATAGGATCACCACAGTATGGAGATTGAAGTGCTCGAGCAGTTTGATTTTTTTTCTTGATTCTATCAGTGCTCAAGAGATAACAAATGCGTTTTGACTTTCGGCCTCGTTTGCAATACAGGGTGTTTCAAATTCATGTTACCAGTGAATCAGGTTAATACCAACTTTTATATGATACATTTTTATTTTCATAACTCTTGAGTCGCTCAATAATCGATCGTCCATTATATTTTTTTTATTTTCGTGTATTTGTTATAAAGTATATAACTGGATATCTCCCAAGAAAACATTTACGATTTTATTTATATTTGAAACAACACGATGAAATCGGCATCAGAACACAGCTGAAACAAACTCTCGCCACAGAAGCATTTGTTCAGCATTTGTCCCACTTAGATTATTATCTTTAAACAACACAGAGCCAGAACCTCAGTTCAAATGAATACATTTTGGTTCGTAGAATTAATGCAATGTGCAATTTTAATCAGTGTAAATCAGGTTTATACGTGTATACAGGTAATATACGAATGGTATGGTTATTTGCTGAGCATAGAGTAATGTTCTATCTAAATAATGAATGATAATGATATCAATATCCCAGCTATCACGCTTGGAAATAATAATCACCAAAAAAAAAAATGCTTGAAAACAGTCAAGTTCCTCAAAAATAAGAATTCCTTACTTGAAAAAAAAAATGTTGACATCTTTAAGGAGTCATGTACAATTTAGGGTAAAAAGTAAACAGAACAGGGAGTTGCTGTGCGGCTTTTGTAAAAAATGAGCAAGATAAAAATAACATTTTAACATATATATTAGCACTATCGTGATGAAAATTTTATCTACGAACCTTCTGCGATGTTGGAATATTCAATAAACGAAGATAGAATCTAATTCAATCGATCGGTTGACTTGCACAAGCATAATTATGCATATGTTATTGATTTGGATTTGTTTTCCGAATTTTCTTCGGATGTAATTTGTGTGAATTCACATAATATTTTCACAGTAGTCTGAAACAGGAGATTTGATGGAACAAAAGACACCATTTATAAGAAATTTGGTTGCATGGTTAAACACAATTATTCTAGTTATAAGAACAGCAACTGTTTTACAGTTTCAGCATTTACTGGTAACATCAAGTTGAAACACCCTGTATGTTTATATACAGTTTGCAGCATACAAATTCACTACACACTCAGTCCTCATAGGTAGCAGTAGTTGTCTTTGTCATGGACGATTTATACACCAAAGTATTGAGTGCCTACGAGAGGTCCTCGCCAGTGTTGGCCGTTGTGGGACTCGCCATTGTGTTGTACCATGGACTTCGATGGCTGGGTTCTGCCTTCACCATGTTCAGGGCGTTTGTTGCCCCGAGGTTCGTCGGACCAGTAGTGAACTTCAAACAGATGGGCGAATGGGCAGGTATGCTACTTCGAGTTCGTCTCTATTTTTGTTGCTGACTGAAATTTTCACTAACAATTATTTTCTCTACACTATGCATATTGAGGATTTTCTCCATATTTTTTTTCATTATATCAATAATTTTTTTTTTTTTTTTTTTTTTTTTTGCAGCCATCACAGGCGCCACTGATGGAATTGGCAAATGCTATGCTGAACAACTTGCTGAGAAAGGCATGAATATTATTCTGCTCAGCCGCAATCCAGATAAACTAAAAAGAGTCGCCACTGAAATTGGTGAGTCGAAGAACAAATCAGTTGCAGAAATATAGTTGCCTACGATATAAAAGATACATTCTAATTTTATTAATGTATTATTATCAAAATTCCAGAAGGAAGAAAATTGTAATACATATATAATACACATGTGCAATATGTAAACACATGGCTAACTTTGTCACCGTTTCATACAGCCTAAATATTACCTTATCTGTGTTGTCTGGTTAATACAGTATTGGTATTAGTAGGCCTATAACTGATAAAAAAAATAACAATCATATCTTACCAATTCAGCTGAGGTCAATATGTGAGATTCTCTTTAAGTAGGTTAATTTATAATCGCATTCTCCAGGAGATTCAGTGTGCTTCAATATTGGGTCTAATACTCAATATTTCAGAGGAGAGATTCCGTGTGAAGACCAAAATTGTCCCTTTCAATTTCACAAATCCGCTCCAGAAGTATGAAGCCCTCAAAACCACCCTTGCCGGATATGATATTGGTGTACTGGGTATGTGTGATCCATGTTGCTGACAGTAGGATTAAGTTACCTGCCAACTGCTTTTACAGTGAACAATGTTGGCATCAGTCATCCGTCCCTTCCGCTCCTATACGTCAAAGATCAGGTAACTCATCATTTCATAAATTCAAATGCTGAGTAATGTTAGTAGATTTATTGCATGCTGTTGTAACTTTATTTTCGCCGTATCTCGAATCATATAGCAGTTTTTAATGATCTCTATTCAGTATCTACACAATCAATTTCACAGGTTATCGAAGACATGATCGCATGCAACATCAGAGGGGCTATTCAGGTGGGTGCATTTTACACTGACCAATTGCTTGTATATCAGCAGATGCATTCAATTTCTTTTGAATCCATAACTCAAGGTTTCACCAATTTGTACTTTAATAAAAACTAACCAGCCCATATCTAATTGAATATATCACATAGATGACAAAATTTGTGTTACCTGGAATGGTTGAAAAGGGACGAGGGGTGATCATCAACAACGCCTCAATGCTCGGCACAATGCCATTACCTTACCTGTCTACTTACAGTGGAACAAAGGTGAATCCTTCCATCATATCACAAAACACTCATCCATTCTTTCGTACGAATAAAGGCTTGCTTAGACTTCTTCACCAGAGGTTTGCAGAACGAGTTTGGACAGAAAGGGATCATTATACAGGTTGGTCCGTTCTCATCACACGAATTAAGAAAAAGTCAAAATTTCTTGCAGTCGCTTTTGCCATTCTGGGTCATAACTAACATGGTTCCCAAGGACTGGAAACCAACGTTTTTCACTCCTTTAGCTGATGATTACGTCAGAGCTGCGCTAGGGACTGTTGGAGTCCTTGATCGCACAACAGGGTACTTCCCACACACTATCCAGGTACGTAAACCGGGAAACACGTGACCTATGGTTGATTTGTGTTCAATTCCAAGCGCTGGCTATTCTCCAAGCTGAGTGACTATCAACATTATATGATAATGAAGAAGGCTCTGGAAGAAGCTAGGGACAAGAACGTCAAAGATCTGGAAAATCCAAATACCCAAGCACCTGCCTTCTCAAACTCCGTCACCAAATCATAAGCTCTAATAAATAGTGGTCTACGTAAAAACTACTGGCTTCATATCTTGTGAATGTCATTATTGTTTATCGGGTATGTTCTGCCAAAAATAACGCTGACTATAATTATTCTCAGAGCAGGAAGTCGCTGAGGCGAATAAGGGTACTCTTTATTATGTATTTAGTATGATGTAGTCAACCCATTAAAATGACAAGATATTTAAGCACCAACTTCTTTGATGTGTGCCTTATTTAACCTAGCACACATCACAGTGGGCCTTTACAGGTTTCATTTCATGAAATGGTAACTCACTTTTTTTCGATTTTGTGAGTTATACATTACTTTTGGTCCACAGCATCTCTACACTAAGTAATCTGATTATCATTTGTGAGGCTAGTTTTTATTGGTTGCTTTAAATCCATAATCTTACAAACACAACTGGCCATTTTCCATGCAAAACATTTTATTAAATATCAAACCCATCACGGACCGTTACGTCCCAGTATGCTATTTCGTGTCCTAATCAACAGATGAGCGAGATATTACCTTCGAGGGTCTTCATTGTATTACCGGTTCAAGTGAGCTACGAATAATAACGGGGTTTATAAACAGACATCAAAGTGAAGTCAGCCTCCAAAGAAATTAATTGTCGTATGCAGACGATCTCACTCTTCGTTTTCTGGCTGTATGGGTGTGCCAGCTGCAGTTGTAACGCTATTACCCACCCCCATTTAACAGGCAAGTTAATGACTTATCAAAATTGCACATTTACTCGGATTACCCAATTCGTCGAATAGCAAGTTGATACTGTTTATTATATACTTTTGTTTTATCCACTTACTCACAATTACATTTAATGCTGAACAAATCAATGAATTTGTTCAAATACGACTATAATACTTAATAACTATCATACACGTAATAATTATTTGATCGAATGGAAATCGTAACGCAAAAGCATAATAATTACAACGCTATGCAAAGTACACCTTGCAATGAAGTAATATTGACTCGAACAATCGATCACACGTTGGCACATAAATTGACATTTACATTGGGGTTTTTTTTCTTTCTGTTTTACTGACTTGCCAACGAGATTGAGAATTAAGGCATTTTAAGGTGAAACTGTTAGAAATACGGTGAAATTCAAGCGCTTTTCAGCGACTGTTCGTCCTCAATTCTTAAGGAATTGACATAATTTTCCTGAAAAATTAGTCACCGGAGAACTGTCCATGACCGACCTACGTAATGATCATCCGGAAAAGGATTAAGACTGCCTTTCGATCGACAAATTTAACAATCAATCTTCCTGACAAATCGATGAGCTCTAACAAAAAGAAGAGACGTTCTTTGAAAGAAGATATTGCTCTGCAGGCACCCTTGTATAGCGTCAAAGTAGAAGGACAGGGAGATATGTGTCGAGCTGAACACTATATGATTCATTGAGAGTTCATGGTTTGGTGCATTGATATTGACAGAGTGAATTAGAATTGAGAAATCAGACGAGCGAGAAGATGAGTTACGATGATTGCCACGTTAGTATAGCACGCAAAATTCGGCTAAAAATAAAATCCAAGGAAAAATCAGGCGCGCCACCAAGAAACACAGCATGCACTGTATTATTGTTGTGCTTTAAGAGATCTATGTGATAAGCCAAAACCGTGTACAACTCAGTGATCGCTGATTTTGTAATTCATATCATCGACATCGAGTAGAACGTTGGTATTAAATTTCTTTAATGCTCCTTGGTGGAAATGTTGACATGAAATCATCCAGTACAGATCTGAATTCTGATATACAGCATAAGATGGCGTCGATGCAAATCTGGACGGAAGTTGTGGACTCATTCAAAAGTAAGACGCCCTTATATCTGATGAAAGGAATCCGTTCAAGTTATACATAAGAAAGATGTGAGTTTTTAGTTGGCGTGTGCTGTTGTTTGCGTGTTCCATGATTCCTTGTTAGGATCCTTTTTGTTAGATTTCGGAGTGACAGAACCATATATATTTCATAAACAGTTGGTTTAAGAACATATCATGGCATCGACATCGACTTCATCCTCGTCAAGCTCTCGCCTCTTTATTCGTGTCTATTTTATATTTTCATAATCGTTCTTGTGAACTTGGTATTATCTAGCCATGACATGTTCACCACATACATTTATGTTATCACCATCTGTTTGATAAAAACACTTCCTCTACCTCATAAATCACTATTTTTACAATATATACGTCATACTACCTATCATTAGTACTGCAATTGTAATTTTCAACTATATGATGTTTCACTATGTGTCCTTTGATCTTATATTCATTTATATTCATAAAATGCTTTCACTTAACGTCAACCTTTTAGTTCAAATACTTGTTCATTCTGATCATTGCGTCATTCAAAAGCTCCCAGTCACTTGCAGTGTAAAGAGGCAATTGAGTTGTTTTATACTGCGTGCGATTGGATTTTCAGCACACACAAAAACACCCCATATGGCACCACATCTGCTCAGCTTTTTATTGTATCGTGTATGGTATAGTTAATGTTGGCTGTGCGTGTAATTTTTACCCTGGGGTAAAGTGTTATGCTTTACAACATATAATAATAACATATAATATGTTAAACATGTAGTAAAAGCTGGACACCTATTAATTAATTAATTAACAAATCCTATCTGCTGGTCGTTCGAAAATCTTTATTGTGAGCAGATCAGGAAGACATAAAAATAACAGATATAAATCAGGGAGTATAGCAAAACAATGAATATCAAAGACACACGTAAAAATAGTATAGTGGTTGCATGCAAATTTACGTGGCCTCTTAATTATTAGGAAGATCACCCTTCAGACGATTCACTTTTCCATTAAAAAAAATAAAATCCGGTTGATACTGTAATTCTGTGCAACAAGCAGAGAAATATTATGTAATACCCACTTCTGTTTTTTTATAGTTCAAAGAAATACGCTTATACAAGTAATAACACCCTAAACATACACCTCGCGGCACGAAATCTTCACATCTTAAGTGCGATTTTATTTCTTTAGCAATCGAGGTAAAAGCTCCTCTCCCAATCCGAAATATCCCACATATACTTTTCCCATTCGTTTAGTTTCAAGTAGCAAAATCCTTCAACGATTTCACTGCCTAAACTGCAAACCAATTCTTCGTCTTTCTTAAGTGCATCGACTGCCTCCTTCAGCGTCTTTGGTGTCACAGGGAACTTCTCTTTGCTGTCACAAACTTGGATGTCCAACTTCGGAGGTGGATCTGCAAGAGAGAAGAAATATATTTGGAGCCATGGTTTGACTTCGGGTTCGGGTTTCCGGTATACGATTGATTGCGATCGATTGACCCGTGTTTACACTAGAGACGCACGCATATGAAAACCCGATATTCGAAATTCGAATATTCGGTAGATTTTTCAGGCATTACCCGCGTCTACTCTAGAGAATTAAAAATACCCGGCTCTGATATCCGATATCCAGTTATGCGGAAAATCGATATCTCAAATTCCCTATACTCGCCTATCGCAGAATCAATGCCATTGAGACCAGCAGCCAGAATCACCGCTTGGATGAGGTAAGGATTGGCACTGCCGTCCGCCAAACGATGCTCCACTCTGTTGCAGCAATAAATATTTACATTAATAGCCATATGAACGTGACGTCATAACGTACCTATTGCTGGCTGGCACTCTGATCATTACAGTGCGATTGTTACCACCCCAGGTAACGCTATTCGGACACCACGATCCAGCGGACAACCTGCAATACACCAGTAGCATCCAGTGCACATAACCTTTGATCCTTAACTTCAAAAAGATACTCCAAATGTATAGAACTAATTCCCGATAATAATAATATAGAAAAAGAAAAAAAAAAGTTGTTTTTTTTTTTGTAAAAACAGTGAAACTTATTCAAGAACATGTACTGCTATATGACCATATGGGTCCAAAGGGATCTAGATCCAAATAAGACCCGTGTTTACACTAGAGAAGCACGCATATGAACCTTTTGTAACTGTTAACAGTAGGACACAATAAAGCACATGAGCTCTGAGCGTGTTTCAAGAGTCCTCCAATGAAATGTTTCGCTAGCGAAGATATCCCGAGGTCTTTGTCCTCTCCAATGAACATGTTCATGTCGTTTTTCCACAAAGAAACGTTGACGTGCAATCCATTGGCTGGAGGAGAAAGGAGAGAGAGACTGAATGAGAACGAACAGTCTTGGCAGCTTCTCACCGCACAGGAATTTCCTGTTGGGAATTGGCATGAAGGTAGCCCTGTATCCCTCTTTCTCCGCAATCTCCTGTTGATGTCAGGATTACTTATCTGAGTGGTGACGTAATAGTTATCTTGCCTTGATCATGAATTTCATGAAAGCGTGGCGGTCAGCAGTCTGTAGACATTCAGCGTAATCAAAGTTGATTTCGTACTGGCAGCACGATGCCTCGTGGTCGACCTGAAATGATGACGTCATCATAACATACATACAGAATATCGGAAATCTTCTCCCATTTTTGATATTAGCAATGACTTTATTATATAACTCCTAATGCAATTATTATAGCAAGCGGAAAAGAATCTTTGCCAAGGAGCTTAGATAACAAATCAATTGTAATATCTAAGTTCATTGATCTTTGCATCGCTGATAACGGAGCTGGTGTATATACGTGTATTATTCACTGTACTCTTTCGAGCGTGCGTGATGGGGTTTTACGGCTCCACCCAAACCAATCGGATGATACGGGCGCCAGAACAGAAGGCCCGGGACCGGGGTTTCCCCCTACTCTTATCGATAAATCCCAAGGGTTCTTTATCCTGCATACCACCATAGACAGTAGTACACAGCGAGCGGCCTTGTTACACAGTTGGGCAGCACTGCAGAGTCACCGAAGAATTACAATTGTAATTCACAATCATAACGCCCGCGGCTTGATCGGGTCTCGAACCCGGGACCTCGACTCCCACGGTCGGCATAGGATTGTAGTCAGTCGGTTAAACCGATTAAGCTATTCGGTGCCTCCTGTACTCTTTCGAAGCACAAACAAGCCGTATAATTATAGGATCATGTTATAGACAGAGCACCCAATGCAATGCAACCCCACCGACCTCATACGGTCCCCATCCGAGCTTTTCCATCACTTCGTAGATCTTCATCAGAATCGGAGACATGCGCATTGTAGCGAGAGGGCACTGCAGACTCATTGGCTGCTGCTCGTCCAGATCGTCACCCAGGGAAGATCCATCTCGACTCATAATAGTGAATTCCGCTGCAAAAAAAAAAAATAATAATCATCATAATAATCATAATAATAATAATAATAATTGAGACCCAGATATCACAAGGTGAAGCAGAAAGACATACGTTCTATGCCAGATTTCATGACGAATCCTTTCTCTTGGGCGATTCTTCTGAGTTTCTTGAGGCTTCTTCTGGGGCATTGAACAAACGGCTTCCCGTTCATATAAAGATCACTGTAAATAGGATTGTACAAAAGAGACGTTGTTCATACAAGGGGAAGATATTGCAAGGGTTCCTAATTGGCGACGTTCACAAAGATGTTTCCCCAAAAGTAAAAACTCTTTCATTTTGTCAGAGGTGAATATCGACGCTGCATACGAAATGGAAATAATGACATTCATTCAGCATGCGCAGAATGAATTCTCAGATTTTTTCGATTCTGATTGAGTTGGTCATTACTTACAGAATGGCGGATTCTAACAACAGGAAGTGATTATTGACTCCAAACGAGGCTCCCAATAATGGAAACTGCAATTGTCCTTTCCGGTGCTCAATTGTGGATAATTACGTATTCAAAGAACTATATGCTTCTAAAATCCTGAAGGCCCTGTACAGA
>KB305378.1:675280-692398 GCA_000328365.1 Capitella teleta | reverse complement strand
GTTTTATACAATATATCAGTAGAATTATATCGATATACACATAATTCGATATATTTATGAGGTAATGAAACCAATTGTTCAGTTTTCAAACATGGGTATTACTGTATTAACCACGAAAGCGGCAGCTATCGTCTAAGCATAGCATAAAAATATTCTCCATATGGTCTATGCCCTGGCTAAAATTTATTAGTATATGATATAAGAATCTTTGTGAAAACCGCACCTGTTCTAAGTATTTAGACGTGGTGGACTGAGGACTCAATCCCGGCTCTCAGGGTAACCTGATAGGGGAGGATTCGCCGAGCCGACACCGAGCTTCTTGCGAGCATTTTATGGACTTATATATTATAAAAATATTAGCCTCTTTTGTACCCTGTTGAAGGCTCCCTACAAGCCTCTCCTTGTATGTATTCATGAGTATATAAACCCCTGTCTCCACTCAATCTGGGCTCCCTTCTTCTCACTTTCCCACTGTCATCACGAATTATTTTATCTTAGGGAGTCAGATTAAAACCTTTCAAACAAATTTCTCGCCTGAGTATTTTCAATGGTTGGTGAGATTTGAAGAACAAGACGCAACACCATAACAGGTGCAAGGCCTGTTACATTCTGGTGACCCCAACGTGATTTCCTGACGATGGGAAGGAGGATCTTTTTTGAAATCATCAACTTACCTCAACCGATCTCGTGCATCCGCTGTGAAGAGCCATTACGCACAACGAACGACACACATCATTGAATTGCAAGACAGCTGGTGGACTTGAGTGAACTTCCAACCAGGCTGGCCTATCAAGCCAGACGAAGGTCAACGGAGCAGTGCTGTGCCACGGACAAATAGAACTGGTGAGTCCCACTTTCTATACCTTGCTGTGTCACTTGTAAGAGCAACATGCCCTCGAACGACCCTTTCTCTCTTCCTGAGACCCAACATCCCAATTTGAACAAGGAAATGACCCTTACTATGCCCTCTGTAATTGGTCAGAAATTTGGCCCAATGTTTAACCGAGAAGATCATTGGAAAATCCAGAAGCAGCTGTTCATAGCTGAGCACTCGCATACACGGGATTTGGCTGAAATAGGACACTTAACGAAGAGCCTCATATCTGCAAAGCAACTTCAGAAAATTCTACCGCAGATCAGATCCCCTCTCACTGTTACCTTTGCATATCGGAATTTCAGGGTTAGACTACCGAACCTTACAGAAAATACCTTAAATTTGCATATATGGTGAGAATTCCTGTTCTGGAACACGAAGTCTTTAAGCCTTATTGGTTGTGGACTATACCCTTATTTCGGAATAAGCGTGTTGTGAAAACTGAACCAGAAGTTTCAGCTGTTGCCATCGGTCGTCAGACCGGATATGTCATTAATGCGGGTAGATGCTATTTCAAAGATCCCACGGTTTGTCTCAACACAATCCGAAAGCAAATGCCTTGTGCAGAGGGTATCGCAGTAAAGAACCCTGCTTTGCTAGCGAGGTGCGGAATAGCTCAAATGAATGCCACCCTGCGTATTGTTGTTCAGATAACAAAATTCCAAGTTCTTTTAACTACGATTGAAGAGCGTTGTTTGGATAGAGCTTCGTCTATGGCCATAGACCCTGGCATGTATCTTCTTACGGTAACACCAGGTTGTACGATTGATAGCGATTCAGACTGGTCATACATGGAGCGTGACGATTTGATTTATCGTACAATTGAAAATAAGCTCTTGCTGGCAGGTCTCAAGGTTATTTTTTCTTATCCATCTTTCCCGACGCTTCCCCGACGGAATTGGACACATTTTGGCGAACTCCACGAATTATTTTACCATAATCTACCCGATCTGAAAAGAGTTGTTAAAGTACGTTCTCTTACCACTCGTGATGGCCACGTGGCCTGGATATCCTTAGCACTCACTCTTCTCCTGTGTGGAGTCATTGCTAGTGTCTTGGTTTATCAGCGCTATTTAAGGAAATGTTTGAGAGATAAGAAACCTGATAGCTTTAATTGGCCTTGATAGCTCTGTTGTGCACACATCTGAATTTCGTGCACCAAACCCTCAGTGGTGTAAACAAGATCCTGACCATGTTTCCCTGCCCATTCAAAATCCCTTTAAAACCAAGCCCAAAGCTCACCCCGAAAACCCCGAACTAAGCTCTTCTGAACCCATTCCCCAACGTTGCTCTACTGGTGTACAGTTTGGTTCGACTGTTATGGACAATATCCAGGTTTGAGAATCGGCCCGGATGACCTAACTTTATGGTCTACTCTGATGATGACTGCAACAATGGATTACCAACGATGACCAACTCTAAGAAAGACTGCGCAACACATATGAATTTGAAGTTCAAAGTTTATCAAGAGTAGCCTCTGTCTCTGCAGGCCAGTCGGACGTCGGAATCAACTCAACGTGTGAGGACACCTCAACCACGGCCATGATTTCCTTCTCCTCTGCTGACGTCCTCTGCTGACTGAACGCTATGAGAAAACTACTATGAACAAACTCTTATAGATAATATGCAGTTTGGACAATGTCCATATCGTTATTTTCCCGTTTGCATTATGTTCACTTAAAACCCTTTTTGCTGAATGTTATTGCTTTTGAACCTACCCATGTAGCCCTTCCATATGTACTCAACTTGTAATCCCTTAAGCGTTAAGAATGTTACTTTCAGTTCTTACTTCCGAGGTGTCGCTCTCCCTATTGGCTGAGCATCACTGTGCTCCCGTTCCAGTTTCTCTTAATTAGAGCAATTATTACCATTTTACAAACTTTTACAATGTATTGAAAACAGAATAGTAATATGGTAACGTGCAACATATTTATAACTTAAGTGTCCGAACAGCTAGTTATCTTTTGTTCGTCAAAGTGCTGCTGTCAATGAACACTAATTAGGCCTACTCGTTAATTAAATAGACAAAAGTCTAAAACTATACTAATTAAATAATGCTCTATATACAGCAACTCAATTCCCTTCTGTGTGAACCGATAGAAGCGAAGCCAGTTGTGGTGTGCAAAGTTAACCGACTTATTCATTTTTAATTTTACGTGTGTAAAATATTCTCATAAAATCATGTTTTACATATGTCAATATATATGTGTCCAGCAATCTCAATGCTGTTCATGAAATTTGTCCAATTTGGCCTTTAGAAGTCGCCTTTAATTACCTCGGACAATTAATTCAGAATTGTATGAATTCTATTAAATAAAATATAAACGTATAAATGTATCAGTTCTAACCCTGTGTAATGCTGATTTAAATGTATGTTTGTTGTATGATACACAATCGTATGTTGACAATGCTGTGTGAAATTCACATAATAAATATCAATATAAATGATAGAGCTACTCGAAGTATATATAATTATATCATATAATCTCGCTGTCCATGCACAATGTTATTTTCGACGTTTAAAACGTTTGCAAACAAGAGCACAGATATTTCCAGTGCTATTATGGAACAGAATTTCACATAAAGTGTATTAGACCATCTTAGTCGTGTGCCTGTGATTGGTTTTTTTTTTTTTTTTTTTTTTTTTTAAATTCGACGCACAGAAAACAATTTACTGGTGTATTCCCAGCGTACCTCACGCACGGTTGCAACAATAATGTGATGGCTTTAATGCAATAATGCCGTGTTCATCTATAGTTTGTTAATGTATATTAATTAAAAATATTATATACTTAATTATAATAGGCTGGTCGTTTTCATTCTCGCACATTGTAGATGGTATTAATATACTTCTGCCAATATATCGTTCGGCCGGTCAATTACAGTTATTAATTCAAAATAAAGGTTGAATCTATTGAAGAAGTTTTTTGTATCAAAGCGAGAAGCGCAGATGGTCTGAGCGAATTAAAAATATAATAATCATAACGACAAAACCGGTGGTATACTGTTTTGCGCATTGAGCGATTTTCGGGTCCCTTTTCAATGTCCGATAAATACTATATTATCGCACATTTGGCGATAAAACATGAATTTAATTTCTGCTGCTTTGTCTCTGAAATATGATATAATATTTAGGGAATTCTGCTGTGTGATACGTCGATTAAATGGCCATGCATGTTCATATATTATCATAAAACAGGACAGATATGCGTTAAAACATTCATAAAAATAATTATGAATGCATGGCTTAATATCTATATGGGGGTTCATTGTGTCGCTTACTTAAACTGGTTTAAATGTCTCTTAAACACCAGGATCAATTAAAAGTAAATTGCTTGGAAATCATTTTCAGCGGGTTCACCCCCACCCCCACCCAACCCCCTCCCTCTCCATATTCCACATTTAAATTATCATAAATGCACAATGCCAACCCACCTGGTATGATGATATAAACGGGAACATCGATTTGCATTGCATTTTCTTGGCTGCTGGCCACTCAAACTGACCAATCAGCAATCGACCTGACCTTCATGCTCTGCAGGTTCATTTTACATGTCCCTTATTGTTATCACCAAATTGCGTTACATTTTTTTTTTCACAAGGGCGCTTTTCAGTGATGCATTGCATAGAATCGGGTGCAAAACGATACTCTGTCCACTAAAAAAATTGCCTATTTGGATCAATATTTATTTTTGATAAGCAAAAAGTCTTTATTTTATTCTCGTAAACATTTTCGACGCTCACTTATGATAAAACGAGAACACAAGCAAACTGGCCTCACCTGGGCAACCTAAGAATACAAAAATAAATTGCTCTCGGCAGCCTAATGAGGACCTTTAATTACAAGGGCATATTCTTAAAGAAAGCAGTTACAAATTTGTCATCCAATTAAATAGTTTTGCCTGTTTTATTTCTCATACAAAACCTCCTTTGTAAATTAATATCTAATTAAATATTCACTGATCCGTGAGGTGAAGTAACAAATCCACAGGCCTATTTGTTCTCTGCTCAACAAGAAAGATTAAAGGAATGCCTCACTTGTCTGTAGGCTGTCCTTCCATGTGAATAAGGAGTCATTCCATAATTCTGACCTACTCAAAGTCGGATTTAGATTTTTGCCAAGACAATATGCCCAAAGTCATGCCCAATCACTTCATGTTTGACAAGAAATGTAAGATCTAATGATCCAATATAAGATCCAATGAAATACGGGGATTTGCCTCACGGGTGTCAGACG
This sequence comes from Capitella teleta, assembly GCA_000328365.1. Lineage (NCBI taxonomy): Eukaryota > Metazoa > Annelida > Polychaeta > Capitellidae > Capitella > Capitella teleta. The sequence continues at coordinate 687,287 of KB305378.1, read as the reverse complement.
TAGAAGTTATTGCCTGCAGTAAGTGCTCTCACTGCAATATCAAGAAATATTGCAAATCCAATATAAATCGGCTATACACGGAAATACTCTACTAGTGGCTAACTGTGGTTAACTATGCGACTTACCGATTGACGTGGATTTGCGAAGGATAGGCGTTCCTTGCTGGCACATATAACCTTGAGTGCACGCATGTCAGGCGCATCAGCAGAATTTATGCCTCTCCGTCCGTGGCGGTGCGAAGTCATCGCTCGATGGCCTCAGTGCCTGCAGGCAGTGCTCGCTCGGTTCAGATTATAATGTTTCGACCTGGGAAGTTGAGTTGTTATTGTGGGAGGCATTGCGCTAATCGTTGAGACAATATCTGGTTATGGATGCATCCCATAGGCTTATGGTTTACTGTATTGCCCATTATACCAAAAAACGATTTGCACGTGAAATTGACGGCGACGCAGTGTTATATAAATTTAGCGTTTACTACCTTAGGCTAATGGTTGCATATTGGATGACACAAAAATGTGACCAAATTGATGTGTCCATTCCATATTCCGGACACTTTTCATTATGGCCTTATGCCAGTGCATTATTGCCATCGCCAAGGAGCTTGTTGCATTGCTGTTCCCACTATCGCACAGACCGCACTTTCGTTGATACATCAGCCAATGCAGGTGTCGTCGGAGCTCCGAATGTGATCCTTCCTCTAGTTGCTTCGTGATTGAATTGTTTTTATGGATGGATGGATGGATGGATGGATGGATGGATGGATGGATGGATGGATGGATGGATGGATGGAATGCTATTAGTCCTGGTTGAAGAGGTGAACCTTACACAGAAGATATAATACAAAGCCCAAGATGCACGTGCCTGGGAATCGAGGCCCCTTTTATTTCGGAGACGAGAATCACGGAATATCGACCAATGAATAAAGAGGCCTAAAGTGACTAGAGAGCAAGAAGCTTTCCCGTCCAAATTAGCGTTCCATTTCGCCTGACAGTGGATCCAGATGCGATGCAGCGATCTCGACTCACGCAAGGAGCATTTGGATCGCCAACAGTTTGCATGTATCTGTGTTCTAATTTTTATAGACTTTTGAACACTATCATTTGTGAAATAATAGTATGAAATGTTGACACGCGATATAAGCGAAATAATTTTTTTTTTTTTTTTTTTTTTTTTTTTTTTTCTGATCGACACAATTTAAAAAATCAAAAGTCCGTAATCCGAAATGCTGGTATCCAATTCGATTTAGATTAAAATTTGGCAGATTTGAAATCAAAAGGTTGGTAGCTGACTTCGAACACTCTCAGTTGTCACCTGCAGAATTCCTTCAAGACAAGCATGGCTTAGCACACTAGCCACTTGGATGCCACGTGTAATCCTTTTGAATTTTGAATTTCTTTATTCATTAGAAATATTCCGAAATACCATATAAATAGGCCAAATAACATAAGATTAACAATTTAGAAATCAATAATAAAACAAAAGAAAGATATTGGAGAGTACTGGGGAAGACACCGAGTTGTATATCTCTTCTGGCCAAAGCAAATAAAAAAGCTCGCTTGTGTCGGAAAAAAAAAAAAAAAAAAAAAAAATAATTAATTAATTAATTAATTAATTAATTAATTAATTAATTAATTAATTAATTAATTAAATAATTAATTAATTAATTAATTAATTAATTAATTAAATAAATAAATATATCGACCAAGAAAAAAAAGGAAAGTGAGAAGCAAAAGTGATATTTTCTCTCATTAATTTAGTGAAAATATATTTAAGCGTAGCTCAGGCTTAAATTCATTTCACGTGTACATGTATTAGGCAATAATAAAACACTACTAAAGTCACAGTATCAGAGTACCACTTTTTTTACTCTTTCAATAAATAATCTTCTAACGCACTTCTCCCGCTATCAGGTGATGTGTTCCATGCCGTACGTACCTCCAGAGATATAGAAAATAAGAAGTGGGATACTCAAGGCTGGTGATTCTCTCTTTGGAGATGGATACCAATATAAGTTCACTCTTCATTTTCAAACCCTTCGCGATCCAAAATTGATTTCCTTGTGCTTCCAACACACGAATCCTGGTAAACAATATTTTGTGTACTCTCATAACAAGATGGAATTGATAGACAATGGAATTGGCTGGAATGATGCTCCAATGAGTGCTTTACTCGAAAGCAATCAGACTTTGAAACATTTGCACTCTGGAGCGTGGAGTTGATCCATGAGACACAAATGGACGCAACAAAAGCGTCATCGAGCAGGAAAAAAAAACCGAAGTCTAACATTTATTGACTCCTTTCTGGATGCCTATATCTAGAAGTGACAGCAAACAGAAATCGGATATCCGACAATTTCAGCAAAATAATGCTCGTCAATACCATGCTATGGTCATCGCAGACTTCTTGAAGAAGGAAAATGAACTCACGGCATTGTCATGGTTGGCACATCCCCCAATTACATGGTCACGAAATGAACATTTATAGGATAAACTGAAGTCAGTGATTCCTCACTGCCTCCATCCCCACAATAGCAAAGAGCTGATTCAGGGCTGTGCAACAGGGCCGGGTTGAGAGCCTCATTGAGAAATTGGCCCAAAAAATCTTTATTATTGGCGTGTGAGGTAGAGGACAGGAAATGTCTGACCATGAAAATCAAACCTTTTTATTTTAACCCACTGTCGATTGTTCCTCAAAGTAAAAATCTCCTAAGTGGTTTAACTTATTACACATCAAAATACGTGTCTGTGCATTGCATACCCCAAATGTGGTGTTGACATAACCAAAGAGATGCGTTTCTTTTGCACCCAAGTATCTGTTGGCTCCTATAAGATAAAAGAGCTCAAGTTATGTAGCAAAATCTATGTGAAGTGGATTGGTCTTCAGAGCAAACCAATGAAGTGCGAGCACATGCGAATGCTGAGCGATGAACATATAAAGGAAGCAGACTAAGATTTTACTAACCTGCGTCAAGATGCGATTGTTCATTCCTCTTGTAGCCATTTCAGCTATTGCATTCGCAGAAAATGTCAACAGCACAATCAACCATTCAACAGATACCACGGGGACCCTCGATACAACAGAAAAATCAGGACCTATAGCGGAAGCGAAATCAAGTCTTTCTCGACGAACCTGTTTGATGAAATTCGTTTCTACTGTTTCCTGGCCATTGGGTTTGTGTCCATTTCGTGTAACGGAATCAACATCCGGGTCCTGCAGAACCAGCGAATCGCGTTTCCGTACATCTACATGACATTCCTGGCCATCAGCGATTTCATCACTGGAATGTGTTGTTATGAACGCAATGAATGAGAGAATGGATCTGTTTAGCACCCATGGATGGATGACGCGGGCTTGATATCACATAAGCGTGCTCTTTTTTATTACGCCCGGTTTACTCTAACGTCCTACTCCATCTTCCCTTTGAACACCTTGAGCATGGATCGTCTGATTGCTGTGAAGTTCCCCATGCACCACCCCATATGGTGCACACCTGGCAGAGCAAGAATTCTCAGTGCCGGTCTGGCACTTTTCTGCGCTTTGTTCAACATCCACTTCTTGGTACGATATCAGATGGTGTGAAAAGATGAAACTGATTCTAAATTACCATATTTTAGTGTAACAAAGTTTGGACATATTTATATTTTTAAAACGGTCATCATGTATCTGAAGTTCCTCTTTCAGCAGATGTTACCTCTCTTGCTGATGTCTACAACCAACATTTTGACCATCCGCGAAATCGTCAAAGGTATTGAATTCCGTAAAAGCTCCACTAATAACAATGCAAAGAACAGAGTACGGTGTTTAGGGGTCACTTTAGGGGTCATCACGGTATTAATTTTGACCAATTGTCCGGCTGTGGCCAATACTCTGAGCATTCTAATTGGGGCTACTTCCGGACCAGGACGTGTTGGTGTCCTTCATATTTTGGAGCTATTGCGTTGGACCTGTTGCGTCACTAATTTCTTCATTTATGTCATTCTTGACAAGAGATTTCGGGATGAAGTCGTTAATCTTTTCTCCTGTTGGTTGCAACCAAAGATAAAGCAACATCAAGGCCGCCCAGTAGCTTTTGGTACTGAAATCAGTTTGAATGAGGCAACAGGTCAAACCACACAGCACTCGCGATTAGCCATAATGGAAGGGAAACCCTGTACCTGTGATGTGTAATAACTCAATATAATGAACATTAGAATAGGGGGATTGATATTATATTATAGTTTACTACGACAAATTAAAGTTTCATTCAGATTTCCTTTAAATCAAGATGATTGTTCTTGTTTATAATAGTTTTTTGTGGTTTTTTGTTTTTTTTTTTTTTTTTTTCTAATTAAGAGGTAGACTGGTTTGCAATCAACATTTTCTTTAAATCAAGGTGATGATTTTTTGTTGATTATTGACAATTTTGGTAAATTAAGACGGTTATAATTGGTTGCAATAAGCACTTTCGTTTAAATCAAGATGAGTGTTTTTGTTGACAATGGGCACTTTGTTAAAATCAAGAGGATGATAAATGCTTCCTACATACATGAACATCTCATTTTTTCATATTTTCTTTAAATTTTGAAAATAAACAATTGATAATATATATTATATGAACAAAACCAAATTGGGTGTGTTCATGGTAGCTAATGAGCTCATTCATATACAGGTGAATTCAGCTGTAATGGTAAAAATATTGTCAAATGTCGTTCAATGGTTAATACACAAATTAATACATGGCTCCTTTGAAAAAAAAAAACAAAGTAAGATCCAAACTGTAAAAGAATCCATATTTTAATATTTGACATAAAATATTACATAAATATTCTGTACAATCAATCAATCTATGATTAAAATTAGATAATGTACATTTTGTACAGCATGAAACCACATAAGCCAAGATAAACAGAAAAAGTCCTTTAAATGTGATCAAAGACGCTCTTCACTGGCATAGTGTTACTTCGTTCTAGTTTCGGACGCTTGGGATTCGGAACTTCGCTGGTGACGCTGGTTGACCTTTTGACCTGTGGCTTGCTCCGTTTTTCTTGTGAATTTTCTCCGTTTGCACCTTGACTCTGAGCGCTGAATACAAAACTACGCGAATGTTTTGGTCCTCCAATTTTTTCGGAGACCGGCTTTGACATTTCTGCTATTTTAGCTAAAGTATCTTTGCCTTTGGAGAGGAAGGAACCGGTTCTCTGTTTGGGATGAAATAAATATAAAAACGTAACAGCTCAAGATCCTTCTGACACTCACAGGGATTTTAAATAAATTTGCAGGTTTGCCAGTCGCTCTTGTTGGAAAATAAAAGAAATATAAACAATGAATTATAAGCATAAACATTCTCACCTTCAGGTTGCTTCGACACCTTACTGGCGCTTTGTAGACCACTTTACCCAACTTCAAAACCGAAACATCTTCCTCATCTTTATCTCCTTCCGCAGCCTGTCAATTAAACGATAAAATTACAAGGAAATTGTTCAAAAACAGAACAATTACTTTTTGTTCAGCCAGGAATTTCTCGCGTTCAATTCTCTCCATTCTCCACTTGCTCTCTGCCTCTTCCTCCTCCTCCTCCTTCTCCTCTCCGTCAGAATCCCTAAACATATCTTGCTGTGTGCCATCATCATCTAAATAAAAAAAATTTCCATAAAACCTTAAAATGAAGGAATATAGCGAACCAATATTAGCCCAACGAAAACGTCGCATTCTCCCCTGTCCTTCTGAATGCATATCACCGTCTGGTAAATACATCTCTTGCAGTAATCTAATCTCGCGTTTATCTGAATCAATCAGCGATCTCATGTGCAGACGGTTCACTTGGTCATGCAGGGCCTTGTGTGAGCCTACGTCATCCATATCACCGTCTTGTAGCTCAAGGACATCGTCCTCTTCAGGGATGTCGAAATTTTCATCGCTGTCGTATTCACTGCCGGAAAGTTCGGCTTCGTCTTCAACAAACTCTTGTCTCAGCTTCCTATGAATACATAAATGGCCATCTTTGCTGAAAAGCGATATTCTGCAAATATACCCTTGTTTGGGACCAGATAAAAATCCAGCAAATTTCGATGGAGGCTTGTTTTCCTCGTCTGAATCCAACTCCTCTGGCTGTGAAATTTAACCGATTCAATTGATTGGATGTCGAGCGGATCGCACCCACCTCATCCCCTTCCTCGTCCACTTTGCTCTGATCATCCAAACAAAAAGATTCGTTACTCTCATCATCGTTGACGATCGCTCTACGATTTTTCGTCCGTTTTATTTTAATCGGGCTGAAATAAAATACAAATTTATTGAAATTAATAATAAATTATGAATTTATTAGTTAGCTAATAACATACCTATCAGGATCCTCATCAACAGTGTCGTCCTTTTCTTCCACAAACTTTCCAGATAACACGCCAAGCAGCTGTGACATTTCGCCTTGAGTACCTTCAGGGACTTGATCCAAATTCTGACTCAATGGGGGTCCACTGCTGCTGCATGTATCTGGCCCCAAAAAAAAACAATTAAAACTGAGTCGATTTCAATTTCAAACTCACCCTGCGTGAAACGGCCAGAGCACATGGCCCAGGGAGCGTCATCATCCGCAATGCCTTCGACACTTTCTCCCTGGATACTGCTTTCTAGAAGTTGACGTCGACTTTTAGATTTTATTTTACTTTGTGAGCTTTTCACTTTAAGAAGCCTGGGAAGCAATATTTTATTAAATGAAAAATATGAGAAGAAAGATATTCCTCACCCGTCCTCATCTAGAACTTGCGTCTGGGTGCTAAGATCATCGAAATCAAAGCGGAAAGATTCCTGCGTTGAGATCACGGGGGTCTGTTCGACCTGTGTGCGCGTGGTCGATTGCGCTGCTGGTAGAGAGGAACAGGAGAGGAGCTCTTGGCTGTCGTCCATCGGCAGAGCCAAATCAGATCCAAACTTACTCTGGAAATAAAAACATATTTGGAAACAAAAAGCTAATAAAATTTCAAAATACCATGGAGCCTTTTGTGGAGGGAGTGAACAGCTCAGGAGTTGTGCCTCGGGTCAAAGCGTTTTGCGTTATTTGATGTTGCTTAGCAGGTGATAACGTATTGAGGTCATCTGTGGAGCCAGGAGGGCTCAGAATACTTGTGTTGGTTTGTTGTGATTGGTCTGGACGTAAAAGAAAAAAATAATAATTTAATCTGAATAATAATATAATAAAAAACTAACCATTGTCGATTTCTTTGACTTCCCCGCTCAGATTAATAAAAGGCCGATCGATAACATCTAGAAAAAATTTGAAAATATTCAATACTGATATAAAAATTGAAATAATTAATCAAACCAGGAAGATCAGAGAGATTTGACTTCTGGGAGATTGTAGGTGAATCGGTATTTGCGTCTTCGTCAAATATATCAAATTTGACTTTCGGGGGAAACGACATAGCTGTGCAAGGGAAAAGAACGTAAAAACTCATCAATCATCCAAGACAATGACCCACAATCGGCGTCGTCAGCCTGCTGTGAGTCCGAATCAAGATGCAAGTGAAGAGACCCTCTCTCATCTTCATCATCATCATCATCATCAGCTTCCATCTCCAAAAATGGAAAATGTCCCACCTCCTGCTCAGGCTGGTCAGCGCCATACTCTTCCTCGTCGATATAATCTTCCTCTTCCTCCTCATCTCCACTACTCTCGGAGTCAGAGGGATCGGTGAGTTCCGCTTCTAGATCGAGAGGGTCTTCTTCCATCCGAGTTCCTTCAAATCCTTCCTCGTTCTCCAAGTCATACAATCGCAATCTTTCCTCTCGAGAAATTCTTTTCTGAACTCGCATTTTAGCTTTTAATTGCTGTTTGAGGTTCTGTAATTGCACTCCTAAAATATTTATTAGTAAAAGATAAAAATATCATTTATGGGTAACAAAATGAGGTATCAAACCTGGCTTTGCGCCATCTTTATCAGCTTCAACATGATATGTGAAAGATTTCAATTTCAATTCTTCTTTTTCATCACCCTCAGATTTTTCTTTTGATATTGTGCTAGAGAAATAAACAAATTTATAAATGATTCTCAATTGACACAAAAATTATGATCAGAAACCTGATGCTGACATCCTTAGCTTTCTTCTGAATCGTCTTGTTATGCTTAACAAGGCGACTCAGCAGGTCGTCCATTCCGGGGTTTTCTTCGTCGCTGTCTAAATCGATGAAATCAGCATGACCTTTGCCAAGTTTTGGAGTGAATGAGTCGACTTTGAGAGCGGCTAATTTTGGCGTTAAGCCAACTTTTTTCAGAGGGGACGTTGAAGAAGATGGTTTCACAGAGTCCTGCTCTGTCTCCTGACCGATATACAACGTAATCTCTTCATTTTCTTTCTTAGGGACCGTCTCAATGATTAAATCAGGCAGTTCATCCTCATTGATCGCATTCACAGCAGCAGGTGTCTCCTCTGTGTATTCACTGATACTCCCATCAATGCTTTCTTTATTCCCTTCATCCTGCTCAGTGGTCATATCCACAACCGGCGCTTCCTCTTCCACCTCTTCCTTAGGAACTTCCTTCCACAGTAACCTCGTTTTCTCCCCTAACTGTTCCTGCTTCTTTCGTGTTTTAGCCAGAACGGCAGCCAAATCCATCTTCGCTGGCTCGTGGTACGGTAAGCGCACTGAGGCTTCTGTGGACGGGAAAACATAAATAAAAAATAAATAAATATGATGCTGAGATGAACACACCTCGCACAAGTCTTTGCGTTTCGCTATGTATCTTCATTTTTGTTGCTTCCATTGATTGCACGGCTGCCTTCCGCTTGGACGGGGCCTTCTTAGCCGCTCCCTAAAATTCATAAAAAATACACACAAATAAAACTCTTTTTACCTTTAAACATTGAACTAACTTTTGCTAAGCGTTTGCGTAATGCTTCGGACATCTCTGGCCCAGCGTCGTCATTCTCACCCTCCGACGGATTGCCCTCGCTTTCACTGGATCGTCTGCTGCCTTCGTCATCGTCCATTTCAGCGTCAAATAAATCGCTGTTTGCCTGAAAAAAAAATCACAAGTGAGAATTATTTTTGTAATATTTAAACTGTACTCACAGCCAACGAGGTGGTCGGGGGAACTACGCTCGAGGCTGGCTGTGTGTGAGCGACGTCTGTAGCATCTGGGAAATATAGACATACATATTAGATAAAATTCAAAGCTTTATTCAATTTTTTAAAATAAAATTCAATAGCTGTGAATTCTGTTTTTTCAAATTTTTATTACCGGAAGAAGTGAGAGGAGAACCAGGAGCATCCTTCTTCTCCTCCTCTTCGTCAGAAGAATCTTGAATCCTCTTCACTCTCCTCTTTCCAATCGCCTCCTCTTCTACCTCCTCATCTTCACCCCTCTTCTCCTCTTGTGGGCTCATCGCTTCCATGATCTCATCATCCGAGTCGTCTAGAATGCTGCGATTAATTTTCTTTGGTTTAGTGCGAACGATTGGCTCATCGTCCTCTGATTCATCGTCCTTGTTGATGTTGTCAACTGAAGAGAACAGAAAATGTTTACAAATCCTATTGACGTTGGTCGGATTAGTGACTCACTGGGTGAGAAGTCTTCGGGTTGGATCGAGGAGACAACGACAGCATTTGGCAGCTGATCCTGTGGGTTTAGATTATGCTGTTTAGAGACGTTCAAGAAATGAAAAATTTGCTGACAAATATTCTATTAATTCACTCATTCATTAAGCGGTAAGCAATTCAATAGATGAATGTAAACGTGGAAATTTCTGAAGAAAAATTCTGCTTTCAGTATTTGACTCTGGCTCAAAGTCAAATAAAAAATAATCATGTCAGACATGTGAGTGAAAGAGCAGTTTCCACCGAGGCTTAACTTATGCAGGCAGTGTCACTGTATCATGGAAATATTTCAACATCTATATCAGTACAGAGTACTACCAGTAGTACTTACTAGTAAGTACGAGTGGGCTGTATAATCATAATGTATTCTAATTTCTCAAGCCTTGGGGTCACAACCTCCCAAGCCGAAAGATCTGAGCACTCACCGCATCGCCACGCTCCAACTCAGATTCTTGGACCATTTTGGCTATTAATAATATTCAACAATTAGATTTAATACACAAGGGTAAGCAGGAGCAACGAATCTAAATCAAAACCATCATCAAGTTCAGGACATCAAAACAAGGCATTTCTATTTTCGCGGTTCCTGGCCCAATACGCATGCGCATCATAACTCGATCAATTCGTAACGACACAAAACCGCGGCGATAAACTACAAGTACGTTATGAATGTGCATTACAAATGTAATCTGGTAATTACGAGTAACCCCAAAAAAATTTTGAGGACAGTTTAGACCACGGAGCCGCCGCCGATATGTACGAGCCGCCGCCTATTGGACGTTTATCCAGCCGCCGCCGATTGCTGGCGTCGGCCAGCCGCTATCAGCCTATTACGTCAACATCGGCTCTCAGCCGATTCAATTCATATATTTTACATTCAGTATAATAAGTTATCATTTGTACAAGTCTTTATAGTGTGTTTATGGTATTTTTTAATATACTTACCATCTGAGCTATCTGTAGAAGTAGATTTTATTCAGTTTACTTCATTAATATTAATTTAAGGATTTATGCCATACTTTATACATGCCCATACATATGCATGTACGAGGGTTGTCCCAAAATATATCGGACTTGCACAGGATGCGCAGTATACTAGTACGTACTAGGGTTAATGTAAAATATTCCTTCACGAGTACTAGTAGATCATTTGTTACTAGCTACATGTATATTACTGGTATGTACCTGGCATTAAGCCTACCACTATTTGATTGATTGTTCTTTAACTATTATAACTCACAGCACTGCCGAACCCTCATTTCAGAATTCGGAGGCCAAAAATAATTTGTATTGGCCTCTCATAACACTTGGTTCATTGCACCGTTTGTCTAAAAAATGTATTGCTATTGTTGGTCTGAAAAATGAGTGAAATTGTGTTAATTTTCCAGTAATATTGTTAGTGTTCCAAATTAAGTCCATTGGCGAGATCGTCATATATCTCCATTTTATCTGCTCCAAACCTGACCTGAAGTCTCAGATACTAATTAGGTGTTGTAAATTTACGAAAAAATCTTTGATGTCTGAAATCCCTGTTTTGTCTAAGCTCTGTCTGCATTCCTGCAATAGTCTGTCTGACTTTGGAATATAACTTTCAAAGAGATTTTGGCCAAATTGAAGATGAACGTAGAAACATTTTGCTCAATCAAACTTTCCCCCGTTTTATGTATTTTAAAAAGTGAATGTAGCACACTCCCTGATATCGAAACTGTTGCTGTTTGTTTAGCCATGAAAGAACTCTGTTATGTAATCGATATTGATTGTTTATGTCCTTTAGACTACGAAGAGTGCAAGTCTGATCTTATGTTGCTATGTGTTGCGCCTTGACAAGGCATAGGCTAATTCAGTCATTATTATTTATTTATTTTTCTTAATTGTTTCCTTGTTTTATGTTTTTTTTCTGTTTCGTTTTTCTTGTTCTCTCATATATATAAAAAAATTGCAAAAGATTATTTACGAAGAAAATGCTATATATAATAGTTAAGCTATATACATGTAACCCAGAGGTTGTCCAACAATTGCAAACCGAGACATAAAAAACCCGCGAATTTCTCATTCAAGATCCTGATGCAACAACTTATTCGGTACGCCATCCACTTTCTTTTTTCCAACCTATTTCTCCACATGTATTTGCTTCCTCTTCCCGCTGTATATATTATTTGCTTGCCATAAAAGAGTTAATTAAAATCTTGCTGAATTTGCGTCAGCAGACACAACAAACGAAGTGATGATGGTGATTATGATGTTCATGGTTAAAAATAATGTTTTTTTAAGTTTATGAAATGGCCTAAACCTCTTGAACTTGAGTCAAGCATGAGAGTGTCATTCAGTGGGACATCATAGGATTTGGAAATCGTCCAATCTCAAAATTACCATACTAGTACCACATGTGGAGAGTAGTGCATGTTTGTGTTAACCAATGACATCATTATACGTATA
>KB305378.1:621239-649900 GCA_000328365.1 Capitella teleta | reverse complement strand
CCACGTATGAAACATTGATCGTCAGTTCGAATTTATGGATGTAACAGTATCACAAACATTAATAAAATGACGTCATTGTTAAGTTGTTTATCCCTACTTGCAAGATTGGAATTTCAATCGACACACCAAAATACATAGCCAATAATATAGGGGCCCTGGGGAAAGAGGCCTTCGAATAATAGGAGCTCGAGTTATCGAGGTTTCACGACCTTCTTTACTTATAGCTAAAGGGACCTACGTAATTATTATTAAGTACACATATGTAAACCATGATTTGATGAAAACCAAGAGTGATTAAGGACCATAAATATACAGTACGTATAATCTACGTATGACTCATCTATCGATGGAAGCCCACGTCGATGACCACATCAAGTATAAGATTCTTTTGACAGTTTTTAAACTTTTACATAATACTGCGCCTTCCTACCTCAATGACTTAATTCATGTGCATTATTCGGACCGACCATCACGTGGCAGCAGCGCGCATGTTTTTACTGTGTACTTTCACCACTTCTGTTTTATTGCATGATCGTGCTTTCATTGTGGCTGCACCACACATGTGGAACGTTATATCTGTCTATTTGAGAAGTGTTGACTCTTTTAACAGTTTTAAAAGTCAATTGAAGACATTTTTATGCCGAGAACATTTTTCTTCCATGTAACCCATTAACCCATTTTTAATGTAACCCATTAACCACTTTATTATTTTATTTTTTTTATTTTATTGATCTCAAGTGACGTATCTCCACTCTTAAAAATCTTACGACTGATCACAGTGCACTAAGCCAGCAGCTAGTTGCTTATCATACATGGCAACCGCTTGTATAAAACAACAGCTACAAGAGCGTGCTATTGCCATACATAGACCTATATAACTTCCTATGGTACGTCATATTAGAGCCAAAATGGCTGAAGATCCAGTGGCCTTGTGGCTCACATCATATAATCTAAACTCAGCGACTGGGTTAGGGACAACAGAAATTTTACTCGGCATCTTCAGTGTTGTTTTTGGAGTTCAAGGATTCCTCACCCATGCAGCTCTTCATTACATTGGATTTGGGATCTGGGGAGGCGTTATTGTAAGTATTACCATTGTGTTTGTGATTATATGACCACATCTACGTTCATTTTAGAGTTTAGTAACCGGATCTGTGACCATTGCCAGTCGAAATACCAGCCAACCAATTGTTAGTGCTCTATACAATTATTAAGTTGGTTTTACTTGATTTGTTGGTAACTTATAATTCCAGCTTTCTGCCACAATGTCATTGGCCATTATTTCAAGTTTGACATCATTGGTCCAATCGATCTTAGCTATCCTTGGAGTGTACATCAATTATGAGGACATCTCTTGTGATTACTGCAACTTCAACGCCACAACTGCACTCTTCTGTACACGCTGGCTAACTAACACATGCATCGACGCCTCAGAATTGGTAAATACGTACTAGTGCATGAGTATTTGCGCGATGCATGAGTTTGCCTTGCTTATAGAATCATGCCCGATTTGCCGGCATAGCTGTCGCTGCCACAGGCTTCATACAGTTCTGCATAGCGATTTCAATTTCCACTCTTGGATGTGGTCTTTGCATCAAATTTCCCAAAATCAGGTCAGTTTTACCACATAAGTCGGTAAACAGGCTTTAAGCACACGAGTATACTCTTTGGTATAAAGGTTCATGCGGAAGAATCACAAGAGAAGATGTCAATCAAAGAGGAGCTCCAACAATGTTCAGCCGATGACAATCATCCTACAAAGTGAGCAAGATGCTATCAGTATGACCAATATACAAGAAGCAAATATCTTTCTCAGTTCCACCCTCCCTCCCCCCAGGTTCAAGTCAACAACTGTTTCCCAAAAACGAAGAAAAGGAAAATTCAAATCGGACCGAACTTCAGTCCCAACTTAGCGAGGTTGAAATGGACACTCGGCAGACGGAAGCAGCTATTGCGAGGACTGTGACGTTAGTATAGAAATGGCTATACATGTATAATTACTGTAAGAAGTAAGATAAAGTGTACATTTCAATCTTCCTTCCCTGGTTTTAAGTCAATTTTATCTTGATTGACAGCAATGTCAACAAACGAAATGGTCACGACCACGGAGAACCGCCAGAAAGCTTGAAATACCTCGCTCATGATATGGCAATAATGGCAGTGGGAAAAGATGTTCCGTTTCTCACCCCTAGACAAGCTCATGTACCTTCTAGGGATTTTGGTCTGAGATGATGTGACTGAAAGGTGCTATTGTTATATCAATTATACGTGGGGTGAATTGATTTATATACATACAGGAATGCATAGTTTGTCATTGTTCCTTAACCCTTTTCCAATCATAAACTTTTCCTTCCCTGTCTTTTTCTGACTCACCACCTGCGATTGTGTGCATGGTAGTATAGGATTGTTGATCAATCGAAACGTTTGAGATTTCTTTTGATGTGTTATGCAAAGTGTATTATTTTTTCTTGTTGGACCTTTTGTCAATGAAACATCTATCTGTATATCTATGGTTGCATTCACAATTTGAGTTGCATTCTGTTACTTTCTTTATCTCATTCTTTTGAATTGACTGTCATCTGAATTATCAGATAAGTGTCATATGATAATTATACACACTTGGTCTATGCTTCATATTTTCTTACAAATAATTATTCTGTATCAAATGTATGCTTCATTTTGTATCCACTAATTACATGTATTACATGATATACACTGCCACTTGTATATGCTTCATTTGTGTATAAACTAATTATAACATGATACACACTGTCACGTTTCAGGGTCATTCTCTGGGAAAGAAAGCAAAAAGACGAATATCAGCTGCCCTGCTCAGGGAAAGAGTGAACACATTTATTGTCACAATATCCACGTTAAGGCGCTCAAAAGACAATGGCTGATGACTAATTTATGTTCTATTATTTTATATCTCTGCCTGCGTGCTTAGAGACTAAAGCCACTCGGGAATTCATTCACAAAACACTCGGCAAGTAATAAACCATGTCTCTTAAAAATGTTTTGATAATTTAATATTGTTTCAACAATGCTGCATACCAAAAATGCAAATACATGCAATGAGATAGACTAAGGATATTGTGATATTAATTATGTACGTAACTTTGCATAACCGCTGTCGGGAGTAAATAACATGAGTCAAGAATTCACAGAAGTTTATCAAGAGCTTCATTTGCACACACACACAAAATATTAGTGTCGGTGGCTTCATTGGTGATGGTGAAAGATGCTGAAAGGTGAAATATCTTTGATTGAACGCTTCGAAAAATTACTTGAATTATAATTCGCCAGAGAAAGCTCCATATAAAAAGCATTTACAATGTATCCCGAAAGACAACATGCACACACACACTCGAGTCTAATAATATCACAAATACCCTTCTAAATGCAATCACATCATATAATTATACTGCGCATATGTTTTTAAGTCAACATTGGTCCACGAGTTTTTTGAGAATGCATGGTTTG
Source organism: Capitella teleta (assembly GCA_000328365.1). Lineage (NCBI taxonomy): Eukaryota > Metazoa > Annelida > Polychaeta > Capitellidae > Capitella > Capitella teleta. The sequence continues at coordinate 646,417 of KB305378.1, read as the reverse complement.
CGAACAATTTTTTTCATTAATTAATCAGTTATAATTATACCTGATAGTTATAGTAAAACAAAAACTTGAGATTTACCCTCTGTAATGTTTTATAGAGCCTCAGCTTCTGGGGAATGAATAGAGACATTGCAATACAATAAAAATAACAACATTAAAAATATATCGTAAGATATCATCAAGAGTTTACAAAGTAGTTAATCATTACAATTAATTTCATTTCATCTGTGTGTTGCTGAGTTTGTGGTAAATGCCCCTGAGAGCAATGAGCTCTGCGTGGCTTCCTTGTTCAGCCACTCGGCCATTGTGAATGACCACAATCAGATCAGCATTTTGTATTGTCGACAGTCGATGTGCAATGACAATCGAGGTCCGGCCTTCCTGTGCTCTGTCAAGGGCTTCCTGGACCACCTGTCATCAACAACATTGGCATAAGAAACAATGTTGCGTGTTGCACATACCTTTTCACTCTCAGTGTCAAGGGCAGACGTTGCCTCGTCCAGAAGCAAGATCTTCGGGTTGCGGATCAGTGCTCGCGCAATGGCCACGCGCTGCTTCTGGCCTCCACTCAACTGAGTTCCTTTGTTGCCAACATTCGTCTCATAGCCCTGATATACATAACCATCATTCATACTGTTGATCAACAGACTGAATATTCGTGAATTACCTCAGGAAGGCCTTCGATGAAAGTGTGGATATTGGCATTGCGTGCTGCCTCAATGATCTCAGGCATTGGAACTTGTCGAGAGTTGTCTCCATATGCAATGTTTTCTCGGATGCTGCTATCAAACAAAACAGGCTCCTGAGACACGATGCCAATCTGAGAACGCAGCCATGATATGTTCAAGTCTCGAGTATTGATCCCATCAACCAACTGACAAATAAAGAACGTGTCAACATGTGTAAGATTATAACACAAGAAAACTTACCACGGTGCCATCTGCTGGATCATAGAAACGCTCCATAAGCTGAACACTGGTACTTTTCCCGCATCCAGAGCTACCGACCAAGGCCACTGTCTTACCAACAAGCACTTCAAGGTCAAGACCTCGGAGAACAGGCACAGTCGATCTGGTTGGGTAAGAGAACTTGACATCTTTGAACTGTACTTCTCCTGTGCATGCATTCTAATAATGAGAATTGTGTATGCCATGTCATAATATTATGATATCCCAGCTCACGGGTGTTTGTCCTTCTGTAGAAAAACTGTCAATTTCAGGCTCGCGATCAAGCAGTGCAAACAGACGAGCTGCTGCAGCTTTGCCTTTGCCATAATCTGGTGCAAAGTGACTGGCTTGGCCAATGGCCATGGCACCAAATACAATGGACCCAAACACCCTGAAAGCCACCTATGTGTATCACTATTGTGAGGAACTTCCAAGAAAACCCACTTGAACATGTCTGCAAAATCAAGCTCTTCTCTTTTGATAAGGTAAGCTCCAAGTGTGAAAATTGCAGCATACGCAAAGAAGATGAAAGACATGGTGAAAGAAAAAGTGAAGCCAGAAAGATGAGCACTTTTCATGCTTGTCCTAAAGCAGAAAAGCAATACATTGATAACAGTGTACTTATTCTCCGTCTGCCTTACTTGTATGGCTTTCTGGTCAGTCTCTCATAGTCTTGTGAAAATGTTTGCTCCTTGTTTAGTGAAGCCACAGTGCGGATGTTCTCAATGGCCTCAATGGCAATTTTGCCTGCACCTTCCAAGGCCTCTTGACCTTTGCCCGAGAAGCCGGACATGACCTTCATCTGGAGGAATCCACCAATAATCAGGAATGGCAAGAATCCCAAGATTAGTAGTGTCAGCTTCCAACTGTACACAAAGCCAATTATGACACCTGCGCCGACAGAGGCCAGCGACTGAAATGCTGTTCCGAGATGGGTACCCGTGGCCTGAGATTAGAGGATGGTTGTGAAGAATGCCATTCACCGAGGATTATGTGTGACTCACGCCTTGAACGGCTGATGCCTCAGTGGATAAACGAGTTGTCAAAGCTCCAACATTGTTTTCATCACGATCGAAGAAACCGATTTCCTGAAGATGGAATACAAAGGCAGAATAAGGTGAATAAGGCCGATTCGAATCCAATCATTATACCTGTCTAAGCATGGCTCTGAATGTGAGTCGTCGGACTCGTTTGGTTAAAGCTTCACCAGAAATAGTAAAGAACAGTGCCTGTAAATCACATGGAATAAAACTGAGTAATGAAACAGTGAACTTTTATTGGCTAACCTGGAAGAGCATACCCAAGCCAGCACATATACCAAGAACCAAAAAAAGAATGCAATAAAATGCAATCTCGTCCTCTTGCTCGTCCGGACACAATGCATACACCTGAAATCTGGAAATAGTATCACCAAAAAATATTGAATCATGTCCTATACCCCGAGCATTTCAGCGAAGATAACTGCAAACGCTGGTTGGACAGCTCCGTTCAGAATTGCACCAATGCATCCGCCAATAATGAAGTACCACTCGGGAGCATTCAGCTTCATAATTCGAGCAAAAGAGGCCTCTGGAAGATTCTGAAATTGATTGAGATGTGATTTTACTTGCTCTATTTTGATTTGAGGCCTACCTCTTGCTTCTCTTCCTGGGCAGAGAGGGTATGGGATGTTGTTCTCTGTCGCTTACCACTTGCTCTGCCTGATTTCACTCGTTCAAGTTGTGGACCCTCAACTCCTGTAAAGCTTCACATATTAGGTTAAATTTCAGGTATGTTTAACTGTAAAGCATCACGTAATTATAATGAAAGAATTGAGATAAGCTTATTTTGTAAGTGAATACCAATGACCAACAAAGAGATACATTTACAAGGATAGTGTGTATGTAATTCAGAAAAAGATGCTGAAAGTGAAACTCAAATTAAAAAAAAAAATTCAACTCGTGGATAAGAACAATTGAAAGTAGTTTCACAAACTGTTCACCTTTTGTTATGATGGGTTCCTCATCGATAGCTTGTAAAAGTTATAACATTAGGATGTATTTCATGCGAGAGCTTTTACCAATGTCAAAGTATTTGTGTACAAACCCACCTTCTTGCACTTCCTCATCCCCGACATCTTTCTTTGACTAAAAAAAGAAGGGCGAAATTGAATTTCACTACGGTCTCAATTATGTAGCACGTGATTGTAATATCGAAAGCGTATAGGTTCATTATGTGTATAGCATTTTACCTGATTTGTGACAAGCTGGTAATATATTCCTTGTTTTTCCATCAGTTCATCATGAGAGCCAGATTCTTGCACAACTCCATCTTTCACACCATAGATCAAGTCAGCATTCCGGATTGTCGACAGTCGATGAGCCACAACAATTGTTGTCCGACCCATGCGAGCCTATAACATTTTAGAGCTGAAATCTCGGTCACTTTTACTCACTTTGTCCAAAGCAGATTGAACTGTGGATTCGCTCTCGGTGTCCAGAGCTGAAGTAGCTTCGTCAAGGAGTAGGATCTTTGGATCTCTGACCAGTGCTCTTGCAATCGCAATACGTTGCTTCTGACCACCGCTCAGCTGAGCTCCTCTCTCACCAACCAATGTTTCGAGTTGCTGCAAGATTTTCGTCAATTTAGCAAACAGCTGGAAACAAGTGAACACTGACTTTGGGAAGTTTCATGATGAAGTCGTATGCGTTGGCATGTTTGGTGGCATTGATGATTTCATCGTCAGTGACGCCTTCTCTGCCGTACCGGATGTTCTCCTTGATGGTCGTCCCAAACAAGACAGGCTCCTGGCTGACCACACCCATATTGGAACGAAGCCAACCGATATTCAGTTTGCGGACGTCGATTCCATCAATGAGGACTCCGCCCTCCTCAGGATCGTAAAATCGCTGAATCATTTGCACTGTGGTGGATTTTCCACAGCCACTTGAGCCCACTAACGCCACTGTCTGGCCAACACTCGCTTTCATGCTGAAGCCGTTTAACACCTGGAAGATAGCATGCTCCTTACTTGCATCATGTGTGGATCACAAACCTTCACATCTGGTCGAGATGGATACTTGAAATGGACATCCTTGAACTCGATGTTGCCAAGCATTCGATCTGGCTTCTCGCCTTCAGTTGAACTGCTATCAATCAGAGATTTCTGTTTTAACGAAGGAAAAGAGAAGATTACAAGTGAAAAGATATTTTCCCACCACCACCACCATTATCATCACCATCATCATCATCATCGTACCCTATCAATGAGATTCCACAAGGTGTAAGCAGCACCACGAGCAGTAGCTAAATTCTGCAGATTTGGAGCAGCATTTCCGATCCCAAAAGCGCCAAAGACCACACAAAACATGACCTAAAGAATCTGGCTGAGTTAAAATCGGTCCAAATCGGGCAGAGGTGGCCTTACAATTAGCATTATGCCTGGAGTGTATGCTTCCTCTTCGCGTACCAACTTTGATCCATACCAGAATGTCAGAGCGTAGCATGAAAAGATGATGAAGAAGATGAAGCCCATACCACCTCCTCCAATGGCTCCCTTCTTTATTCCAGCTTTCTTAGCATCTTCAAGATTGGATATGTACCTGAAATTCATAGATTAATTATTAGGACAGAATGTGTCGTGGAATTTCTACCTTTGGCATTCCTTTTCTTGGCCAACAAATGCCACCACTGTGCGTATTGCTCCTAGCACTTCTTCGGCCACAGCGCCAGCTTTAGCATACGCCGTCAGTTCGTTGTTAGTTGCCGAAGTGACAAACTGTATGGTGGATAATTCGGAATGTCATGAATCAAAAGTTTGAACCGAACCCACGTGAGCCATTATACCACCAGAGATGGCGAGGAGTGGGCTGACGGAAAAGATAACCAACGCAAGCTTCCAACCGTACGCAAAACCAATTATTATTCCAGTGACGAATGTAGAAATCCATTGCCAGAAGTTCCCGATCTTATCACCAATTCCCTCCTTTACTTTGTTGACATCACTGCAATTGCACCAGCATTCAGGTGTGTCGTGAATATTGGTGTTTATACAGCACTCACTCAGTCAATCGATTGTTCAATTCTCCAATTTCGTGTGTGTCAAACCAGCCAACTTCTTGTCTCAGCACAGCGTTGAAAAGTTCGACTCGCAACTTTTGTGTTTGTCTATAGGAGGTCAGTAGCCAGAAAGTTATCTGTCCATACGCCAGGAAGATAACTGCTATTCCAACCACTTTGTGACAGATATGCATACGACATTCACACCACACATTGATACGTTGTGCCGGTCACTTACCAACGTAATAGATGGCATAGCCTGCCATTTCGTCCACCATAACCTCATACATACCCTTCATAATTTCCTCAATTTGAGCGGTGAAGTTTGCATCAAGGGTGCTACAGAAATCAGACTAGTAATTGAATACAGAGAACATTTCTAGTTCTTACATGTTGCTATTCGGGTCACATGCTGGGTTATCCAAAATGAATGAATCGGTCATCTTCCCTAAAATGACCATCAGGCCTGGCATAGCTGCCCCGTGTCCCATTGCACAGATAGTTCCCGCAATCATGAGAATAACGTCAATGCAATCAGCAAAGCGGAACTGGAAATGACAGAATTGATTTTCTTTCTCCCTTGCTTTACCCACAACAAACATGCATTTGTAACACCGCTGGAAAGTTTGCTGCCTATAGTCGATCTCTACACAAACCCTTACAATAGCTATATTGTTACTCTGGTAGCATCTTCTTGTATCACAACGCGACAATGCAGATAAACAATATGGTCCATTTAATGTCCATCAGCAAATGTTATTAATGTGAGCGCATAACTGATCACTGACCATTTGGCTAAGGCTGACCCTTGGTGGCGGAGGTTCCTTGGTTTTGTCATCTGTCTTGCCCTTTGTCAAATTCTCTTGGCTGGTGGTCGGGACAGCGTCTTTCGGAGGCACATTCTCAAAGCCTTCGACTGTGGCTGAATAAGGCGGTGGGGCTACAAGGAGAGATGTGCATTCAGCATTTTGGTTGTCATATCATGAGTCTATCAATTCAATAGATCAGCTCAGCCCATTTCGATTTCTACTCATATGTATATTTCTCCTTCATCTGTATATATAAAGCCATGCTTTCTACATTAAAATATTCCTTCATCAGACGCCGTTTCCGTCATTACTCGAACACGACAAATTGGCGCAGTCGGCAGGATTCCTCGTAAGTCTACAATATTATATATCTCAGGTACCGTACACTTCTATTGGCGCAGTCAGCATACAAATCTGGGACACAAAGCAGCAGCATGCAAGTACAAAGACTCTGTATGCCGCTACTGCGAGAAGAAAGGACACTTGGAGAAGGCCTGTTTAAAGAAGAAGAAGGATGGTAAAGCTGAGTTGAGCAGCATCTACACATGTCAGAGAACCTCATCTATTGTCATCCCATCTGAACTTCAACACACACTCAATTGGAAAGGACAGCCCATCACCTTTGAGGTAGACACCGGATATGGAGACAGCTTTATTGGGAAGCAGCAGTGGACAAAGCTAGGAGAACCTCCCCTACGACCGCTCAACGTCGGTACACATCTGCCAGCCAACATCCACTACCAGTCCTGAGTTCCCTGACCATTGGAGATAGCACCAACACCATTGATGTTAACGTCACAGAAGTTCCATGGCTCAACCTGTTGGGACGTGAAGCCATCCAGAAGCTGAAGCTCTCTGTGGACAATTTCTTACAACAGAGTGTGAACACCGTCTTCGAACAGCTATCCGGTGATAAAGGACTGCAAGAAGAATGCAAAAGGATCTGTGATCAGTTTCCCGACATCTTCAAGCCAGAATTTGGAATACTTAAGGACATCAAACTCGAGGTGCAGTTCAAGGAGCATGCCCAGCCAGTCTTCTGCAAACCTCGGACTGTACTCTTCGCCATCCAACAAGACCTATATTTCTCATTCATCTGTATATATGAAGTCATGCTTTTTACATTAAAATATTCATTCGTCAGACGTCGTTTCCGTCATTACTCGAACACGAGTATTGTTGACTATGTGGCCCAACACGCTGCTCGAATATACCTCATTTATAATTAATCACTGAACTAAATACTAGTAATAACAAAGCAATTGGTGATGATCACTATCAAATCAAATTCTTGATTCATCATTTTTTTCCTTTTCTTTTTATCAATTTTCCGATCTTAATTGAAAGCCGTTTACGAAGGTGTAAAGGATTGTGACCTAAATATGTAGAAAAGCATTTGGGTCGTGTTAATCAAGAGGTGCGCTGTGCTTACAGCCTTGACACAGCAGTCAATACTAAAATGGTTTCAAACCCGCGTATATCAGTTACCTGCAAGGCCTTATAAAAAAACCATCACTCGCAATTAATGAATAATAAGTATGACTAATTTACATACGAAAAGCGTAGTCTTCGAATGTCCTTGAATTTTTATGTTTTGATGTTATTGTCGTTTAGCTCATTCACCCTGAAATTTGACCTTAAATAAACCTGACGAAGATACATCTGCTGCATTGATACCGAGGAGCTACATAACCTGAAAAATTATGCAATACATACGTGGTGAATTGCCTGGTTCCTTAAATGCTTCCAATTCAGTCGAATCTGCCATGATTATCTGAAGAAAAAAAAGCGTTGTATGAATGGTATCAAAGAACACCAGGTACTAAGCTTGCTTTTATAGTGCAATACCCCTCATTTTGTGCGTATTCAACCGAATGGTATTCGAGAGTGGCTATCACATGGAAATGTCCAGATTTTACAGTTGATATTATCATAAACACAGCATCCAGGTGTGCTGTACTGTTTTACCCAGCACATGCGTGTTTTCCTATATTGATTAATGCTTGGTGAGGGAGCATTGAGGCACTGACTGCTGAAGGGAGGTAGGCGTGGCAAACAGAGATGTTGCCTTATATGTACATGTGTGTATGTCACATTCACCTGTAGAGTAACAGTTCGTAACTATCATAGGCCTATACACCGTGTTTTGCTTTATATAAGCCTCTGTGCGTTCAAGTGTCTGTTTATGCGTAGTATGTTACATGTATCTCACGAAAATCGTATTTCAAACAGTACACGTAAAATAACTATCTCAACTCAAAGTTTACAGTCAGTCATAAAGAAGACTAAATAATAACATTTTCATAACACAAGCGTGCGTGTGATTCACTGCTGTAAATATTTTATAATTATTGATTTGAATTCATAAATACAAGTTATATTGAAGTTATACAAACATGGTGCTGTTACACAAATATATACAGGTAAATATGAACCTCTGCATGGATAGAAACTTGCGATGCACTGAATGTAACAAATCGGATACTCCAATTGAGTTACCTATTCGAATGTGTCCCTCCAATCGATTTTATCCTTCATACAGATCACGTTTAGGTCACTCCCTGGCGTGCAGATTCCGACTACACTGTAGCTTCTGCTGCTCTTAATCCTACAATGCCACTGACACTGTGTGCTTAGGCAACCCGCTGTAGCGAGGCAATGTTGGCCCTGCTCTTCTGTGTTGTGGCTTTTATATGCAGGGCTCTTGAATGTGAGATAAAATATGCCGTCCCGGCTGCTGAACTATTGGTTTGGGGAAGAACTCGGTCAACGACTCGACGTCATAGCAGAGATCTGAGAGAGGGCAAGGACACAGTAGTTCTATTTATCCACCCGATTCTCATATCTGTACCGTTAGAGAAACGGAACAGACGTATATCTGCACCCGTTTCGCTAACGGTATCCGACCGCCACACAGGCACACGTGTGTCGACGGGACCTATTAGGCAACGGCTCCCGATCTTCCTATGCAATATGCATGTATAAAATGGGCCGCGATGGCGCATTGGTAGCGCGCTCGTCTAGCTAAAATGATTAGCTATCAGGACCTGGAATGTATTGCTATATATAAATATAAATAATATATAAATTTAAAACAAATAGTCCTGAAGAGGAATTTAATATACATAGCATAATACTAATAATAATAACATTCGAACCCAGAACCCTCCTCACGTTAATCAAGCGCGTTACCATCGCGCCACCGCGGACCGTTAATCTATAGCATAAATATATATTCATATATTGCATATATGCAATTAAATAAAGCATGAAAGTTGGTGGTGACAGAAACAGAATGTTTTTGTGTCACCTACAATAGAATGAAGATATTGTGATTGTGGCCAATTGGTTGATATACACGCAATGAGTGTTTAGTTTGGTTTAAAGAATGTTATGTGCAGCTACTGACATCACTCTGTTGATAACATAATGAAGAAAGTATTTGCAACAAATTCTGGACATTTAATGCTATAATTAACTAAAGGGATGGGGAACTAAATTTTAAGTGATGTTCTATTGACTCATAGCACCAATTGATAGCATTCCGTGCCAAGAACACCATGCCCAGATGCAAGCGTAAGGAAATAATGCATTCCGAATATCGGGGTTAGCATTGCGCATATGGGAGAATGGCTTCCATTGCAAAGTATAGGAGGCAAACGTCAGCTGAGGGCTTGCCGTGATTGGTCCCGTTGCCCTCGTAAAGCTATCGATTTCAGCCAATCAGAGCAGAGCATCTTCGCCATAAAAGGACATCTTTGTTGTTTACGAAACGAAAGCGTCAGTATTGCGCATGCGTGGTGCACTCTGGCTGACCTTTTTACTGTTTCAGGATGAGAAACCATGGTAGGTGTCCTAGAAAAGCGCTTGTTAAAATAAGAAAAATAGCGAAAAATATTTTTTTTCGCGCCTGACTGGTGGCAAAATGATTATTCTATCTATTTCCGAAAATAAAATAAAAAAATATCCAGGGGTTTAGTCGCAGGACACGCTGATATAACGAGGCCATTGTAAAAGATGGGGAACTCGGTGTTTCATGACAGCCTCTGACGTCACGCCTAATTACCAATATATCTCCCGCGAAATCGTTAGCGATGATATTCCTTGTGTGGGCCAGGCATAGGAATCATTTTTGGTGCATCAAATAACGACTCAAAGTCCATTTTTAACCAGTTCTCCCTCCCTCACATTTTCTCAACTATCGATTCTTGCATCACATGTTGTCAAAAGGTTTGCTGTAGCAAAAGAGCCTGGATGTTGCAATGAGCTCTGCGTGGCTTCCTTGTTCAGCCACTCGGCCACTGTGAATGACCACAATCAGATCAGCATTCTGTATTGTCGACAGTCGATGTGCAATGACAATCGAGGTCCGGCCTTCCTGTGCTCTGTCAAGGGCTTCCTGGACCACCTGTCATCAACAACATTGGCATAAGAATCAATGCTGCGTGTTGCACATACCTTTTCACCCTCAGTGTCAAGTAGACCCCAGAGCCGATTGTAATTGGCCAGAATCGGATGGCTGTAGTAAAAATGACCGGCTAGCTGCTTAAGCCGCTCCACCAATCAGAGATATCGGCTCAGCATTGCGATCGGCGACTAGCAGCGGCTTAAAGTGGCTTGGCAATGGTTGCTATATCATCCTATATGTATAATAATGCCACCAATTAATAAAAACGAGTGCACATACATTACTTTCTATGTGTAGTTGTGTAGTACTATATTGGTGGGGTGATTTTAAGATCGAACGATTTCCAAATCCCATAAATGTCCCACTTAATTACACTCTCTTGCTTTACTCAAGTTCAAGACATTTAGGGCGTTTCATAAAGTTCCATGAACATCATTATCACCATTATCACTTTGTTTGCAAATTCAGTTGGGTTCTAAGAACTTCGAAGTGTAAGTAAGTAGTGTATGCAGCGGGAAGAGGAAGCAATTAGAGGAACAGGTTGAAAGAGGATGGCGAACCAAATGAGTTGTTGCATCAGGATCTTGAATGAAACATTCGCCGTTTTTGATGACTCGGATTGCAATTGTTGGGCAACCTCTGTGTTACATAATAAGATAGAATAGAATAGAATAGAATAGTTTATTGTAATGTATGAAAAATGTCAAAAATAAAACAAATTACATCGAGTCAGATGTTAAGTCGCCTCAATTATTCGTTCATACTAGTTATCACTGCGTCGATATTTGAAGCAGAGATGAAAGCTTTAGTATCATCAGCGAAGAGAGTAAAATGCACACGTTCACCGGCAGAAGTGACATCGTTAATGTAACAAAACCAATAAAGGACCTAGGATGGAACCCTAAGGGACACCACAAGAAATTAAATCAGTACAGCCATTAAAAGTACAGCCATTAAAAATTACCCTTTGTTGACGACCCGATTAGGTAGTTAGTGAAATAACAATGAGGAGTGCCGTGGATTGTATACCTCAAAAGCTTGGAGAGAGGAATTTGATGTTTTACGGTGTCAAATGTCTTTTGAAAGTCAAGCAGAACACTTATGTTGACTTTGCCCTGCTCAAATACTCTGCTTATTCTGTCGACTGTTGATACCAGTGCTTGGGTTGTGTTTCTGCCTGGTTGGAAGCCAAACTGATGGGAAACTTTGACCAACAAGTAATCGTGCAATCTTTTGTGGATTAGTTTCTCCATAACTTTTTAGAACACAGGCAAGAGAGAAATGGGTGTGTAGTTACAAATTTCTTTCGGAAACCTTTCTTGAACAATGGTACAACCCTTGCTATTTTCATTTTGCAAGGCACGGTTCCTTCTAAAAACGAGAGGTTTAAAATGTGGAGTGAAGAAGAAATCAATAGCTTAACTAATTGAAATAAAATAATAAAATTTCCCTAATTTTTCAGACCAACAAAAGAAAGCATTTAGACAAGCAGTGTTATGAACCAAATGGCATGAAAAGCCAATACAAATTATTTTAGGGTTCGGCAATGCTGTTATAGTAGTACAGTCAATCAAAATAAAGGTTGGATTTATACTAGGTAAATATACCTTTCATAAATGTACATGTAGCTAGCAACAATTGATCCACTAATGAGGGAATGTTTTACATTTACCCTAGTACGCACGCTGCGCAATGTGCATCCTATGTCAGTCCGATATATTTTGAGACAACTCCAGTATATGTATGGGCACACATACAGTATGGTAAAAATCATTAAAATACTTTTAATGAAGCAAACCGAATAAAATCTACTTCCACAGATAGCTCAGATAGTAAGTATATAAACAATACCATAAACAAAATAAAGACTTGTACAAATAATAACTTCTTGTAATACTGAATATAAAATACTTGGATTGAATCGGCTGAGAGCCGCTGATAGCGTGATCGGCTGATGACGGCTGGCCGACGGCACCGATCGGCGGCGGCTGGCTAAACGGCCAATCGGCGGCGGCTAGTACATATCGGCGGCGACTCCGGGGTCTAGTGTCAAGGGCAGACGTTGCCTCGTCCGGAACAAGATTTTCGGGTTGTGGATCAGTGCTCGCGCAATGGCCACGCGCTGCTTCCGGCCTCCACTCAATCAACAAATTAACAATATGTTAACATAGATAATAACATGACTATGCAAGAGAAATTACCACTGTGTCCTTAACTGAACCCTTGAAGTCATCCTGGATGTAAGCTGAAAGCCCACGGCCCAGCAAGGCAAATGACCATCGGCATTCCTCCCCTTGCAACCAAAACCTCGCGTAAAATGGTTGGTACATGTATAGGAAGTAGCCCCAAAGACGATCGGACCAAAGACTCTGATATAAATGAACCGAGGAGTGATTTCTGAGAGGGGTGTCCATTCACTGGCAACGTCAAATTGAAACACCCTGTAAGCCGCCCTCGAGAACGTTATGATTTTCAACCGCGCTTCATGATGAGCACTTAGACGGCTATTCGTACTTCACGTGTAAACAGTTACCATGGGTGGCGTGAGTAATTTGACTTCAATAAGCAAATTTTCGTGTATTAATGTGATTAAACACTCTTCATAACTCTCTATTTTTCCCACTGGCAGGCCAAGAAAAAGAAGAATTTGAAATACGCGGAGATGAAGCGAATGATCAGCAAAACCGATGGTCGCATGTGAGTGATAATAGGCGAATGAGTGGGCGCCCTACACCACAGAGTGTTACCAGTGAGCCCTGGTTACATGAAATGCGTATATAACTTTCTAGGCAGCATATGATAGTATCAAGGGAAGTCACTGATTTCTCAGGTTAACAATAACAAAGCCTCGGAAGCTACATTATCCTCACGGGGGAGAGCTGAGGCTTCGGATCTTGCGCGATTATGAATAAGGCAAGTTATAAAGTTACAGACCCGTAATCCTTAGATAATAGATATAATCATGATAATGTTAAACTTACAGACCTGATGTTGGAAATTCCACATTAAGTCAAACAGAATATCAACATACACATGCATGCAGTCTTAAGTTGGTAATGGATGCATATGAAGAATATTAGCACAGATTCTCGGGCGAGGTCTGTATACCTCGCCCGACGGTAAATCGCTTCTTTTTTCGTATACTGGCAGCGAGGCTCCACACTCAGCCGATTGCATGATAAATATAGACATATTATCTGACAAATCCTTGTGTTTAAGCCCTCCAGACGTTAGATGGTATATTTATGCTCCAAGAAAAAACAATATGAGCCAGTATCATCATGTCGAACTTACATTAATTAAAACCCGCAACAAAATATCACTTAGTGAAGAAGTAAACAAACGCCATTTTGCGAGTGACGTCACTCAGCGCATGCGCACTGCATTGTAAACAAGCTTGCACACATGCTTCACTTTCCCGCTCAAACTTCTCTCACGACTTTCGAATGAAAATGAATAAAATTGTTATGTTCATATACTGATTGGTGATGCACAAAATATTGCGTATTAATAATTAATACGTATTGCTTTGTGAAGACTCGGTATAAATTACGTGTGCAACTGCAAGGGAAGATAGGCCGCATGTTGAACTGCTTAGCGCGGGAAAATTGTATGCGCATGCGTGTATGTTTACTTCGCACTACGCAGGCGCAGTGCTCTGGTTTATTTATAACACGTGGAGAGCAGGTCATGTGACACAACAATCGAAAAGCGGAGAGAAACCTGTAATGTCACTTTTTTTCGTTGCGGATCCAGTTTAAGTAGGTTTATGGTACTGGTTTCGAACAAAATTTAGTACCAGCGTCTACCTGGTGCCTTCATAAATATAATTACAAGCGTGGAATTCTAGAAATCGTGGTTCGCCAACTGGAGTTTAATGCGTTTACCGTACAGCGAGACCCATTGGGCTCGCTGTAGTATGTCAGCTAGAAGAATATATAAAAAAATGAATCACTTTGTATCATTAAAAAAGCATAGAAAAGTAGTGATCAGTTACAGACCCGTAATCCTTAGACATAATGTTAAACATACAGACGATCCAAATTGTCATTGGGTCAATGTAGTCTTGTTTTCGAATTTACGGCACCCTCTTTTAAAGAGAACATTCACATTGCTTTCGAGGCAAACGTCCGAAGTCACTGCTTTGTGCCAATCTTAGGCTAAGATTGGCACAAAGCAGTGACTTCCCTTGATATTACATATGTAGACAGTAAGTATTCACTGCATTGAGTTTGGTCGTTTGTGTCCTTTGTCCATTAGGTTCATCATTAATTTCTTATTCATTACAGCAAGAAATCTGAACGAATAAGCAAGAAGCCAAGGAAAGCAAAACCTGATGAGGAAGAACAGCTGAAAATCCATGAAGTGTGAGTCTCACTTCCTCCTCCTCTTCCTCCTCTTTTTCATTTTCACATTCTCTTTCCAGTCCACAGGCATCTTCTGCTATGTTCTTTCAATTCAACACTCAACTTGGACCTCCTTATCACGTTTTGGTCGACACAAACTTCATCAATTTTTCAATCAGAAACAAACTCGACATGGTTCAATCCATGATGGACTGTCTCTATGCTAAATGTACGTAGATATCTGATATGTGCATTTTTCTCATAAACCTTTTTCTTTTAGGTATCCCTTACATCACTGATTGTGTCATGGCAGAAATTGAAAAACTAGGTCGCAGATACAGAGTGGCCCTAAGGTGAGCTTCTTGTGTTCTAATATCACATTCTGATTTTTCTATGCAGAATTGCGAAAGACGAACGATTTCAACGCCTTCCCTGCCTGCACAAGGGTACGTACGCTGATGACTGCTTAGTTCAGAGGGTCACCCAAGTACGTTCATTCAAAGGGCATTCAAAATATGTATTTCATTTATTCGCAGCACAAATGTTACATTGTGGCAACTTGTGACAAAGATTTACGTCGCAGAATTCGCAAGATTCCTGGAGTTCCGATCATGTTTTTATCTCAGCACAAGTACGTAATATACCATTTGTATCATTTCAGTCTCTTTTTATCTCTCGTTTCCGTAGATATTCCATCGAACGAATGCCAGACGCATTTGGAGCTCCGAAAACCTAATTTTCCTTTTTTTTTTTTCTTGTGTACTTTTCCCATGTTGTGAATAAATAGCTGAAGTCAAACATACCAGTGTTTTATCATTTACGAATTATTTCTTCATACTTACCTAATCTGTGTATGACTGTTATTAGCTCCATCCAGCATGCTGCCTAAG
This sequence comes from Capitella teleta, assembly GCA_000328365.1. Classification (NCBI taxonomy): domain Eukaryota; kingdom Metazoa; phylum Annelida; class Polychaeta; family Capitellidae; genus Capitella; species Capitella teleta. The sequence continues at coordinate 630,982 of KB305378.1, read as the reverse complement.
TGATCTAGATCTTTAGGTGTCAGTGGGACTTTAGCCATCTAGGCTATGATAATTTAAATGAATAAATAAATAATGAATTTTGAACTATTTACGGCATTTTTATTAGTATGCTAGTACCCAGAAACTCAGTCAATTATATTGATTGCACTAAACTTAATCAATCATTAGCTCAATATGGTAATTGCCTGTGTACCCAGTTAATTACTGATATTGATAAAATTACCTCTTAGCTCGGAGATGAAATCTTCAATGCTCATTTTCATCCTATGATCCGGCAGATCAAGGACATCGAACAGATATTGCTGAGTTTCCTGTAAATAGTTGAAAAGGATCCCAATGAAATCTTTGTTCTTTCTTTTGCTTTGTGTTTATTGGTAAATTGCACTAAAATCCGATCGGGTTGTTCGCAGTTGTTTCTCCAGAGCTTCTTTAAAAGTGAAATCAATTACCGATCCTTTGTTGATGCAATGGATATTTTGGTTAGCAGGTGATAGATGGAATAGTCCTCACTGTAAAGTCCACTGTGTGTAACCGAGTCTTTGCTATGCATGACTGCTTCAAGGAGGGAATTCGCTATGCTGACCCCAAAGACATTGTGGGAACTTTCAAGGTGTCGCTATCGAGTAAAGACTTCACAAGTGGAGTCAGTGTGTGATCCGTTAAACGCGTGGCTCGGAGATTTAAGATTTTAAGGGAGTCATTTGGCTGTAGTAAGCTAGCCAGCGGTTCTGCTAACTCAGCGCTAAGTCCGTTGTGTGAGAAATCGAAGTCCTCAATCCTTGTATCGGTCTGAAAAGGGCGTTATGATTGAGTGACTAATGGCGCAAAATCATAACGCACCTCGACCGCGCCGTTAACATTTCATCTCATTTTAGACGGAAGCAGTTTCAACTTAGATTCAGCGCAGTCAACGTGTTGTTGGCACCTAATCAATTATTAAATTGAAGAATGAGAGAATATAATATACGTTTAATTACGTGTGTATTGCGCAAGAATCGCAGCTGAGGCGTTCCCTAGACCATTGTCGCTGAGATTGAACAGCGTGAAAAATTCGTTTTCCTGTACACAGATATAACGCCATTCAGATATGAACATATAATCCCCCTGTCACATCTGTTTCACCTCTACAATCCGCGCCAAATACGCTGAACTTGTATCGCCAAATTCATTACCTGACGAACAAAAGAGAGGGGGAAAAATGACGCTCTTAGACATACCAGTACATTACCTCCATCGACCTCCTATATACAACTGTACTAACCTGAAAGATTACCTCTGGTGATGCTTTTATTGACTAGCAACATTTCCTGAATAATTTTAGCTCCAGGAAGTTGGAGGGAATTGTTGCCCAGGTTCTGGGAACGATGGTAATGTCATTGAAGCAATCACAAATGTTATTCTAATACCTCACCAACGTGTGCACTGTTTGGTTTTATACTAGTAGTTTTCGCCAGGTGTTTAAGCCCCTCAACACAAACATCACAATCAGTCAAATCCAAGGTATCAAGTTCTGCCACACACAACTCCATTGAAAGATCATGCTTATGCACAAGTAAGTCACGCCAATGCACTGCGCTGATTGGCTGGCGGGCCCGTAGCGTGGTATGATGTCGGTTTATACAACCGCACGTAGTAATTAATTAGTATAATTACCTGTAGATCCCTTATGGCTTGCATGCCTCTTGGGCCAATGAAGATGTCTTTCAGGGTGATTTTCCTCTCGCCACACATTATTGAAAATTAAGTGGAAGGTACGATGCGCGTGCGTGAACAGCGTTTCATGAACGCTTCCTGTGAAACCTTTGTTGAGTCCAGAGAGGAGGAACCGTCGTCTCGCGTATAGTTCCACAAAACTGCATGCAATAACAGTTATTTATATGAAATACGCTTTTTATGAGGTTCTTAGCTGTCGCTTTCCTTCTTCTGCGTCGATGATCATGTTGCTGCCTCTGGAATCTCGGTCGTAATTGCGAGACTTTTCAAGATTCAACCTCGGCGCAAGTATTGAGCGAGCGATTTGATTGTTCCGCTTTTTAGGAGATCATCCTATTTATGGCAGATTATCTTAGTTATATACCAGGATATTGTAAAGAAATTGTAACATCAATTGTGTTTTATAATTTGTGTTAATTGTACCACTTGGCACTTGCGCAATACTGTATTTTATTACACGTCAAATCATAGCCGTATACTAGTATTGTAGTATATGTAATAATATTGATGCTTATAAAGATATATTTGGCATATCGGGTAATTATTCAAGGCCAATATGAAAAAAAAACAGGAAAGCAACAACAACCAAAGATTAAATACATGTTAAAATTAATCAATCATTTCATTAGCTTAATTAGGTGGGTATTGGTAAACAATCCGCTTAATCTAAGACTATGTTATTCAAATAATTGGAAATTTTAGGATGAGGGGATAATATAAATTGGTGAATGAGTTATTGCAAGAGATCGCGAGGATCTATTCTTCCTTTCTACATGCTGCAACACTCATAATAATAAATTAATAACACATCAAATTTATGTATTATTAATTTATTATTATGAAGTTATATAAAAGTTGGCGAGTGCATACTTGGCAAGATGTCGATTCGAGTGGCATTTCTTCGGCGAAGGGCGTGTTTGTTGGCGGTATCATAACGCTCCCAATCTCCTGCTCAGTGCGTTATGACACGAGTGAACTGCTCATGAGTGCGTTATGATTCACTCGCTATCGGAGCCGATGAGTCAGATGAACGAACTCCGTCAGATGACAGCATGGCGAGCAGGGACAACGTCGAGCTCGGGTTCTGTGAGAAAACTGACGAATGGCGTCTGCAGAGTCACTTCTTCCCGAGCAAGGTCGGAGGAAAGCCTGCGTGGCTTCGTTTGAACCCGTTGCCAAAGGCAGAGGACTTGAAATGTCCGATTTGTGGGCATCCGTGTCAGTTTCTTTTGCAAGTTTACTCCCCTTTGAACGACCCGTCTTGCTTTCATCGAACCCTCTTCCTGTTTGTGTGTCAAGAGCCTTCTTGTTGTGAGAGAAATTCAGCGAGGAATTTCCGCGTGTTTCGCTCGCAGCTCCCCAAAGATAACGAATTCTACAGTTCTGAGCCACCGAAGGAAGATTCGCCGTCGTGGAGAGATGGGCCCTGCGCCGAGAAAGTGACCTCAGTGTGCGCGGTGTGTGGCTGTGATGGGCCGTTTGGCTGTGGTAAATGCAAGAATGCAAAATACTGCAGTAAGGATCACCAAGCTCTGCACTGGAAGGCAGGCCACAAGACTAAATGTGGTTCTGGAGGTCGGTGTGTTAGTAGTCAAAATCACGATTAATTTATACGGGGTTTCTTTCAGAACTTACAACCACAACGAAGGTGCTCTTCCCGCAGTTTGAGCTTGTGACAGAAACAGAGGATTTAAGCGACGACGATTACGATGATGATGATGATGATGATGGAGAAGAGAAGAGTGAAGCGGAGAAGATGAAAGAGTTTGAGGAAGTGAAGGCAAGCACTAAGGATAGTCCGAATTACGACGAGAAAACTCTACAAAAAATGGCAGCATCTCAGCAGAGTGAAGATCAGCCGTTCGAGGCATTCAAGAAGAGAATCCAAATTGATCCACAACAGGTTTTAAATCTCATTTTTTCACAATTTCCGCAAATTAAAAAAAAAACAATTTACAATCCATCCAGGTGTTGAGATACAAGCGAGGGGACACCCCGCTTTGGGTGGCTAAGGAGGCCGTGCCTTTAGAGGGAGATATCCCGCCATGCAAGTGTGGTTCAGCACGACAATTTGAATTCCAGGCACGTAAAACCGTGAAACTAATATTTATAAACTCATTTATTATAATTTTCACAAATTTCATTCAAATATTTATAATTTTCAATCCAGTATTCCAAATCACATTTGGTAAATTATAATTTGTACTTTAAAATTATCAATTATTAATTTTCTCTGTAGGTTCTACCCCAAATGTTGAACCATTTGAAAGTGGACCGGCTAGATTCCAGTCTGGATTGGGGTACGCTCGTGGTTTATACATGTTCCGAGAGCTGTGATATTGAAGGCTATGCCGAGGAATATGTGTTTAAACAAGACTTTTCGGCTACTGATAATGTCTGATTTATTAATTAAATTTTTTCTGTTCGTTTAACCTTTTCTTTTATTCTCTTTGAAGACTGTTATTAACTTGTTATATTTTAATGTGTCAACATTTCTGTGGTGAAAGTGAAACTGACGCTGAAGGCTTTAACAATTTCTCTTATCGAACACATTCCACTATGTGAAGAAGTTTCTAACTGGTGAATCATCGCTTTCATAACACGTAATTATTTGTTGCTGATTGATTCATAACGCATTTTACAGCTGAATCATAACGCCCATTTCTCTCTGACCATCAATTTCTTGTGTAATCATAACGCTCTTTTTCACTTTTCGGGATATCCGAACAAAGTAAACTCAGGTGTGTGTATTCATACGCGATTCCCGGACTTACATCAATTAAAACCGCACAATACGAATGATAGTTATTTATTACACATAATCACAACTTTATTAACTCTTAAGACAACATTAATCGGCTTCTAACGCAGCTTAAAAGCAGGAAAACATGCGTACTATTTCTTACACAATTAGCGCAAGGATTTGAGTGACGCGGTGGGGGGCTTTCACGCGTAGGTGAATGAATGACAAGTCTGTAATGTTAAACCGTCGACCGGTCGCGGGCTAGCTGAGTGTGGCTGCCTTGTCAAATCGCTGTGCCCTACAAACTTGCTTTCCCTGGAATAGTCCTTCAAAATATCGCCCTTCAACCACGTGGTCACTTGTGCTTTGTTTCTGTGCTGCAGCAGTAAGAGCGTCGCTGGTAACGGCTCAACCTGTCTTCAAATTCGCTATCAGCATCGCCTTCATACGAGTTGACTGCATCGATTTTCAAGTCCGGACAGGACTCCAGGCTCTGACATACTTGGCTCAGTGTGCGTTGATTCATGTTGTGGAATGGGCCCTGATTATCAACCGAAAAGGTGAATATTATCTTTATTGGCACCGTTAAGCCGACGACATAACACGATTTAATCAGGCGTCACCTGCATGCATTAACCATCATTATCATCATTATTATGACATACTCCCTAATCATGGTGATGATCATTTTACATTTACGCGTTCACGAGAATTGATTGATATTCTTCGCCAACATAACCATAATTTGTTAATTATTGGCTAATTAGATGTGATAATTACTTCTTACGGTCTTAATTAACGTAACTTTCTTGACGTCTTACTTTCTTCAGAACACGGTGTTGAGTTCTGTGATATAATTATGCAACAAAATCCAGCCAAGCGTATACATTTGATAAACATGAAATTCCATAGCGTGCATTGAATGCGATCAATTATGATGTGTATGTATTAGGAAATACGAAACCTTCCTAGAGTCATATATTGTTGTTTCACAGATTTGAAAACACCGACCTGAACTAATCGCACTCATTCGATCACAATTCATGAATATTAGCCGACCTCTCGTATATCCCTCTGATCTTTTAAACACCCCAGTTAAGGGCTGTGACTGCCTTGAGGGTTCAGGGCGGAGTCTCACTCATTTCCAAGACTTCTTAACTTTTATCATCATATTATTACGAATGCTGGTCGACAATTTGATATCGTCATAAAATTACATGTATTGTAACTTTATCGCAAACGCCATCGTAAACATAGGCTATTGCACGCTTTGTATATAGACATTGCCGGGTGGCTTCAATGATTATAAAACTAAAAGACCTTCTGCAGAACTCTTCTATCAATTTATGACCGGCGTATAATACACACTCAAGCACTATTATCAGCCGTCGCCGGCGGAGTTATCATTTTTCCAAACTTTATACTCACTGACCGATCAATGATAACAATTTGATAAACATTTTCAGTCATGGACAATTGCGACTTCTGACCTTTGACCCATGAGTTCAGCCGGGTCTGACCTTCCGCCTGGATCTCCACATTGCGTCACCATGACGACGCCAGGACTGAGCTTCATGAAGACCCCGTTGGTCACATGGGTACGGTCTTTCCTCTTATGACGTCATCATCCTGTCATCATGCCTTTAATTCCAGGTGCAGTCGTTTCGCGTTGAGCCCCTGACTTACATTGATTTGACGAATGGAGTGTTCCTCAACGCCGTTATGCATGAAATGTACGTATCATGGTCATACACCTTTAAAAATCCGACTTAACTAAGTCGGCTTCGAATTGACTTATATAAGTCAGCTTAGCTGGCGTATTGCTTAGGTCCTATACATGTATGCACCCTGCGCAATGGGAAACGCGTGGCCTGAGCTCATACTGGCCTACTGCCGCGGTATCTTCAATCGAGAGCAATGACTCACACTGTCTGCTCTGAGGGAGACTGGATGAATTGGACCGTGACCCTTCAAAAGAGATGCAATCTGAATCATATCTCGGTTTATGTGAATCATGCAAAAATCCACGTCCATTGCGAATTCGGGTTCTGCTTCGTTGCTGCTTCGATTTCTTATTTAATTGGAATCATTTGTGCGCCACCCGCTGTTAACCGGCCTCAGAAATAATAGGACTTCCCTGGGCATGAATTCTGTGAATCTATTATCTTGTGTTGTGGTCTTGTGGATATGTAATCCGGGTTTTAACATTATCCGTTCGTTTGCGATGAAACTTAGGAGGTCGGATTAACGGGGTTTGCATTAATGATCACAAATCACAATGGTGTTTATTTAACTTACTAGACTTATATTATATACATATTTTTTATTATATTTTTATTTTATTTTATTTATTTATATATATTTTTTTCGCAGAGACAGTCGCAGTGTGATAGATTCGGTGGTTTCGTCTGTGGAAGACGTAAAAGATCGTGTTCATAATTGGGATATTTTGCTCAAAAACATAAAAGCATATTACCAGGTCAGTCCCAACTACTAGACACTGGTATCTATAAGTATAGATACCAACAATTATCAATGTCCGTATTTGCTAACTGAAAATGAAAAACCCTACGCCAATTGGAATGAAAAATAGTTCGGCCTTTGCCGTAACGTCAACAATCGCGGAACGAAACGAAATGAAGTCATGAATATAAAGAGTGTATTTATATTTTAACGTTAGACCCTGAGAGTGTATTTATTATTATATTGTAAGCATGTCTGAGCGGGTTCAACCGATAAATCTCTCTTTCTGAGTCGCGTAGGAATACCGATGTAATCTCGAGCCTTTCTATAACTCCGAAGATAACGGAATCATATTTGCGTTGCTTCGATGTATATTTAATGGAGTTGTCAAGAATATCGATTATTTAAGTGCTTGTAAATTATGTCATTATTTGCGAAACCTGAAAAGCGTGTAATAAAAATTCAACATTCTTTGGCTCCGGAATCTCACGTACGGAGTGAGAATGATACGATATCATAGTGCTATTCAGTTATCAATTCCAATGATAAAGAATCTTTGATATTTATTTTTGGCGTTTCCTGTGTAATGCATCCATATCTAGCGGTGCTAACCCCTGATCGTAGGGCCAAGTAAAGTTGATCACCATCTTTTATAATGCGCTATGTCCTTAGTTAAAGCCCCATTCAAGTAGTCGAGAAAGGTGTTATTTATCAGCAAGCATTACGTAATTATGATCATCTGTCACCACAGGAGTATCAAATGATAATTTGTCTCTTTACAACAAGAAATTCGAGTCAATCACCCTGCATGACGTCATTTCCGATCGTGACGTCATTGACGCGGGGTCCCTTAAGAGTTGCAATGGTCCGAATGTCCGATGAAAGCATTTCGTTCATTGAGAAGTGCACAGCACGGGTTTCAATATTGGATGAGATTTTATTGGTCAGCGAAGCCTGGTCATTTCAATGTTTCATGTCCACTCTAATACGGACACCCATTATACATCACACAACTGGCAACGTGTCAGTATACTCATATCGAGTTTATTTTCCATAAGTGTTGCTTAGCAACCTCGTATAGCATTCCGGCACCTCTTCTTGTACTACATTTACTTGCATACACTAACTGTGAGTAGGGGTAAATGTTTATAATCAAAGATTGTTTACTCACTCTATAATCAGATTAAATTTGAATGTTACATAAGTGAGGTTAGCAGAAGCTAGAAAGTTGTAGTAATACTAGTATATAAACTGCGATTTCATTCTCGCGGAGTGATCGCGGAGTGATAATAGTGTTCCGTCTCCGATTTTTCTGTTCTTTATTTGCTGAGCTCTCGTCGATCTTATTGATTCAATGCCAAACGGAACAACACTGCTTCAACCTCAATCCGCAGGTCCGATGATAAACATTCCGCCATCGTTTTCAGAGTACAAATGTACTCTCTCCCATCAGTGTTCAACTATAATACTGACAATGCACTTGCATACGTTGTATGTATAAACTATAATCTGAGGTTCCGTTGTTGCGCTGTTGTAAACAATAGAATATCTGTAATATAGAATGCGCACATTTAGCATACTGTCGGAGCGTTCACTACACATTTGTATACTGAATCAAAACAAACGTGGAATGTCCAATAATCATTCGGAAGAATGACAGAAAAATCGATGCTCATCACTTTGTATGATTCGATAATTCAGAGCTCTTAATCTGTTCTCAACACCGTGACTAATCAGGAATTCGCAATGCCAGATTATGTAATCCTCTGGAGGTAGCACCGTGGATGCGTTGGAGTCGACTTTGGAGTATGTTGGCTCCCTCTTTGTGTCTTGAAGTATTCTTCAGTTGAACTTCAAAAATGAACAGAAACACTTACCATATCGATTTTGGCTGCCATAATATGCAAATATACTAAGTACACTTGTTGAATTTGTATACTCCTCCGCGTTACGATCAATTGGTTGTTGGATTGAGCACCGCTTCGTGCGAGTCATGCATAATTATGCAAGTGGTGTGAAAATGCTGATCATTTTATGGAGGCAACGGTGTCCGCCATTGTGATAAAATCTCTTAAAATACGTCTCTGAAATCGCAAAGTGAATTTCATTTACAGAATAAATGACTTACTTCCGCTTACAGTAACCTCATAGATCGGAAGTCGAGTTTACTTATTGAATATTATTATTATGTGTGATGGAATTGATCACAATACATAGCTCAACACGAGAGATTTCACGCCTTCTCCGCGAATGCTCTTCATCAACATACCTCTCAACATCTGGGTCGAATTTTCAAGATCCGACGATCTCCACTGACCACCGAAAGAGGGGGGGGGGGTGTTTGTTTACACTGTAATTGACCCCACAACTCTGACTAATGGGTCCGACCGCAGAACGCAATCGTCCCGTGCATGTTGTAAACGGAGAAAACAAAAACGGAGCAATAGATGCTAGTCAAAACTGTTCGGGTGGGATGAGATTTTCGATCCCTGCTTTTAAACTTAAATCAAAATGTTGTCTCTTTTTCAGGATGTTCTTCAGCAGCTCATCGTCATGAAACTGCCAAATATTGTTTTAGTTGGCAGAGAACCAGAATCAGGTGACTGTCTATTCTTATAAGTATCTGTGTAATTACAAAGACACCGTTATATTGAACAACCTGATATTATTTAGTCGATAGTCACTTCAGTTCTAGCAAGTGGTCATTATGTTCGGTGCTAATTTCTCGCGACTGTTGACACAAATGCATACTAGAAAAAAATACTTGAGATAAATGTTTTTTTTTGTTTTTTTTTTTGTTTTTTTTTTTTTTGTTTTTGTTTTT
>KB305378.1:595786-618006 GCA_000328365.1 Capitella teleta | reverse complement strand
CACTGGATGACCAGTTGAAGGAAACGGCCAACGCCAAGATCTTGCGATTGGAGTTGCAGAATCAGAAGTTGCAGCAGCAGTTGGAGGAAGTTCAAGATTTGCAGCGTTTGGGAGGCCCCGCCCGCATGAAGGAGTTAGAGAAGGAAAACAAAAAACTCTCTGAGGCTAGTTCACAGTTACAGAAGGAGATACAGAAGCTGCAGAAATCAGAGGAGTTTGTGCAGGAGTTGGAAAACAGCCAGCAGACGGTAGAAGAGGAGAACGAACAACTCAGGCGATCGGTCGCATCTCTGAAGCTGACGTGCGAGAAGTATGAACAGATCGAAGTGGAGAAGTCATCGGTGGATATCGAAAACCGGAAGTTGTCGCGCATGGTGGAAAGTTTGCAGAAATCGATCTCAAAATGCGAGTTGGCTGAAAAGGAGAATATCAACTTGAACGTCGAGCTGCAGCGTTATAAACGCACCGTGGAAACCGCTAAAGATTCGTCATCTCGTGTTATTGAGTTGGAGCATGATAAAGATATGTTAAATCATGAGATTCAGCAGCTGAAGAAGTCGTTGACCTCTCAGAAGGGTGATCAACTCAAGCTGGAACAGCTGGAACTAGAGCTCATGGATCTTGACACGGAGAACCAGAAACTGCAGAGGAGTCTAGAGGCAGTGACAAGGAGGGCTGATTCATTCGAGCGGGACAATCAAGAATTAGAATCACAGGCAGCTGATTTGGCAAAAACTGTGGAAGGAATGCGGTTGAACGCCAGACGATTGCAAGAAGTTGAAAAGAACTGCGCTCAACTGGAGAAAGAAAACACGCAGATGCATCGCGAGAAAGCCAACTTTGAGAAGGAGAATAAACGGCTAAAACAGAATTTTGAGCTTAAAGATTCAACGGTAGATGAATTGAGTACGAAACTCAATGCAATTGAGAGAGAAAATAAAAGTTACGTTAATGAAATCGAGCGCAAGCGAGATTTGGAAGCTAAATTAAAAGATTATGAGAAAGACAACATGGAGATTATACAACAAGCGAAGATCGACAAGAAGACGATCGCTACACTAAGAGAGGTGCGTGTTTTTATTATTGCATGTTTTTGGGTTATTTTATTTTGCCTTTTTGTTCTTCAAGGATTTGGTGAACGAAAAAATTCGAACTCAGCAGCTGAATAATGAACGAGAACAGCTGAGAGTAGAATTAGATAAAATTGGTTTGAACACAGAGAAACTGGTAGCAGCTGACAACACGGAAGGCGATAAGTGAGTTTAGTATTAATATTTACCGATTAATTGATTAATCTATTCAGTCGATACCGTCTGTTGGAAAGCATGATGAATGATGCTCAATCTAACTCGCTTGCCATCAAGGAGGAGCGAATCAATGCCTTGGAGTCGAGGCTCCGAGAATCGATGGAGCGCAACTCCCGGCTTCAGGAGCAAATCAAGGACGTGCGCACTAATTACGAAGCCCTGCAGCAGAGGCGTGATGAGGACATCATGTTGCAGAGCGCTCCAAGCCACCGCACAAGGTAGGAGGGAGACGCAGTATGAGGACATGTCAGTAAAATTTCTCCTGATCAGGTCTCAGTCTCACACCACTGAGCCGAATCCTACAAAAGAAATTCTGGAATTGAAAGATCATCTTGTAATGGTGGAGCGAAAGGTTGGTTGTGTTATTTGTAGTCAACATATCATATTTGTTTTTCCGTAGAATGCCACGTTGGAAGCGGAGAAAAAGTCATTGCAGTCGCAAGTTGTTTCTTTGCAAGATCAAGCAACGCAATTGAGAACGCAAGCGAATAAGCACCAGTCACAAACATCGACGGTAACGTCGCAGAACGCTGCGTTACAATCGCAGCTGGCGAAGATCCAAGTGGAGAACACGACACTTACAGCGCAAGTGAACTCTTTGCACTCACAAATATCCAGTCTGCAGAAAGAACGAGGTCAGCTGGATTCGCGGAGGCAGCAACTCCAGAAAGCGCAGGAGCATCTGATCACGACTCACGACGGATTGCTGTCGGACCACGAACAGCTTCAGAAAATTCACGAGCAACTGAGTTCTGAGTACGAGGCCCTGATTTCGGAACATGGCTCCCTGAAGGCGAATCACAAAGCTCTAAAAAGCGAAATGAGATCCCTGCAAGACGATCACTCTCTCCTGCTGCGTGAAAAGGAAACGGTTGCTGAGCTGAAACACGTTTTCCGACAGGACAAGGAACAAATACAATCCGAGTCACGTTCAATGGGTCACTTACAAATGGATATGATTCAATTAAAGGAAGATAACATGCGGTTACAAAGCGTCAACGATCGCATACAAAGGGAGTACAGGGATCTTTTGTCAGAGGAGAAGTCCTACAAAACTGAGTACAACCAGCTGCAATTGAAAAACTCTGAACTGCAGAGCACGCTATCACGCTGTAGGGATCAGCTCAGAAGCTCAGAAGTAGATCTGTCAAAGATGTCATCAAAATGCGAGGTGTGTTTTTTTTCGAGGTTGGATTTTTTTTATTCGGTCGTTTTCTCTACTTTTTTTTTTCAGTACATTTCGCAGTTGAATGTGAAGTTGGAAGAAGACAATCGAGCGCTTTTGATGCAAGTTCAGGCGTTGCTCACTCAGAATCAGGAGTTGCTGATGACCAGTCTAGAAAGCAAGGATCATTTCGCTGAGGAGCAGAAGGCTAACATGTGCATTCTTTGTTTATACCCGGGGACATTTGTTTATTTTATGAACTCCGCAGGGAGAGGGTTGCTGATCTCAGTCGTCAAAAGGAGCGATTGGAGGAGAAGATCATGGAACAGTATCGCCGCTACGACCCAATTAAGAAAAAGTCAGTTTATTTTAACTCTTTTATTTAGATTTTATCTGATTTTCTTTTTTCTTTATTCTCAGGAACAAAAGTTTTGGTGCAAACTTTGTTAAACGAGCACGACAGATGCTAAGCTCTGACGCACGGGTAAGATATGCAGTTCGAGTTGAAAATTAATCTGAACAATTTAAAATTAAAACAGGCACGATCACGATCAAAAGATCGTTCGCAAATGTCGTTGCAAGAAAGTCCGGAGAGTTCTGTCTTCGGTTCTGATCCGTACGGAGATTCCGACAAAAGTGAGTTCAAGATGAACAAAAGTGCGACGAGACCAATCATTTCTGTGCTTTTTGTAAATTGACCTTTTGTAAATTGATCTGATAGAACCCCTAACCCGCATGTCTTCTTCCCCCCGTGTGTAAATCCTTCTCCTCTTTCCCTCCTGTGTGTGTGTGTTCCCTAACGTGCATGACTTTCAGACCACCGTAAGCCACAGCGTCGTGGCAGCGTTGATAATGCGTTGGATGATCGACCCAATAACGACGCATCTCTGCAACAAAAGCGACCATTCACGCAATCAACAACTGCTCTGAACATGCTTGAGTACCAACATGGCAGCAGCACTTTTGCAATGAGAGGTATATTATTCGTATAGAACCATTTTATGACGCACATTCCTCTGCTTGCTTAGCTTCTTGTTGTGAAAACTGCACAATTAACATTCCGTACACTTTGAACTGGTATTTTTCTCTTGTTATATTTCTTTTCCTTTTCAATTTTTCTCCATTTTTCTTTTTTCCGATTCAAAACAGAAATTTGAAATCCCATTTCAAAGTATGTTTTTTATTAGTTAATGACTTTTAATTAGTCTTACGGTGCTTGGTTTATTTAATCAACTTCCACGCCCTGGAATTCCCGCAGGTGCAAAATCAACCGAGAATCTTAACTCAAGTCTCAACAACTCAGAATGGCCCTCAACTCCAGGTATGACTAATTTTACCTTAAAAAATATTACATAACCAATTCTGAATTCAGGACGCCGTCGTACTTTAATGAACAATAACTGTGACCATAACATTGGTGAGGAATAAAATTGAATGTAAAATCTTGAAAATTATTTTTAATATTAATTTTAAAGATCGCTCGGAGAGTATGAACAGCGAGGAAGGTCGACGAACTCGTACCACGACCAGCACAGATGCCGACGAAGCCGACGGCGAAGAAATTGGTGAAATCTCACTCGATCAGTTCTTGGCCGAGTGTGACCGCTCGCCGAAATCAAGAGTAAGTAATCCACGAACGCAGAGCAAATGAATCAATTTTTGTTTGTGTTTTAGCGGAAATTCTTAGTGGACAGAAAAATCGACCTGCAGGATGCGTCTGAATGTCCTCAGAAAGAGGAATCCAAAACGACGATTCTGCATCCGGAGTTAGGCGCAAGAGCTCCAACGGTGGATGAGGCCGAAGCGGAGAAAGATGCAAATATGTCGAGACGCTGCAAATCTGAAATGAACATCTCGCAGACCTCTCGGACGTCATCGAATCACTTCTCGAACAAGCACGATAACCGATTGAATTACGTCGCTGAAGGACACAGCCAACCGGCATACGCAACAACGCCGCGTAAAATCAGTGATTATGGATCGGGATTCAGTGAGAAATACCGGACTAAGAGTGTGGGAGAGGGGTTGTCCAATGGGGCTTACGATGAACCCAAGGGCTCAGCCAGCTCAAACTCTAGCGACTCCCCGTTCAACAAAGTGCCTCGTGACTCGCGTGCCTTCCAGGGCTACACTGACTCATCAACACCCGTACATTCTGCGTCTATCCCACGGCAGAACAGCACCAGCAGCAGCAGCAGCAGCGCCAACATAGGGGCCTACAACGCCATGACCAGGCAGACAACGGCAGGGCCCAACAACCACGCCGTGCACCGACCTCCATCCGTGGCGGAGCAACCGTACTCTCCCCAGCGACACCTCCCTCAGAGGCCGTCTGACACTGACCCATACACGGCGAGGAGCAGCGCTGGTCAGTACCAGCCAGTGCGGCCGCACGGCCGCCAGTACCCGCCCCCTCCCCCCGAGTACAGCGATATCCCAAAAGGCCACTCAGCGCCAGTGCCTCCGCCCAGGCGCACACGTCCCATGTCTGCAGGTCCTCTGCCCTCCAGCAGCAACTCCGCGTTCAGTGTTCCCCCCCAACGCACGCTGTCTCCTTCGGAACTGAACCGAGCGACCAGCATGCCTCCTCCTGAGCAGGACTACCAAGACGTGCGACCCAAGATGATGTCCCGGCCAGACACCCACCTCAGTCGCTCCAGCAGTGGGCGCGTGTTGCCGCAAGCCCCCGGAGAAACCCCGAGATCAATGCGGCCGGGATCGACTCCCCCGCGCCCCAGCAACAAGGACTGTAACCCTCCTGCGACTCCCAAGAGCTCAGTTTGGTACGAGTATGGCTGTCTGTAATCGCTGTGTTGTGTAGATAACAAAAAGCACTGATCAAATCTGTTCCAATCTGAAACTTTGCGTTTCCTTATTTTAGGACGCACATCTTGTCTCACCTCCTAGATGTTCATAAGGACAACTAAAGACAAATGCAAAGAGAAAAATCCTGATCTGGTAATAACGCTTTAACAGTGGCTTCAGGGAATATCTATTTCTGCAATCTTCTATGAGCTCTACAGCTAAGCCAGGGGCAATGAACTTTAAATCGCCTGCGTAATTCATGCAAATTTATGCAAAGCTGTGGGCACGGCACACCCTTTCGCACTCAACTTTCTTGCTAGATCTTTTTTTTCTTCTTCACATTCCACGATTTTGTTAATTATGCTGCTGTGTACATAACCTACCTTTTATTTCAATGTCGCAACAAACGCTAACTCTTCTTCCTTTTTTATCACCTCTTAATTAATTAATCCCCCGTCAAAATTTGATTGCATTTAATTAAAAACCTCTCCTTTTCATATTTTCGTGTAGTCAACGAAAAAAAATTGAAAATGAAAAACAAATTCTTCATTATCATTATTTTCTCACCCGATTCCTCACTATTGCATCACTATGACTTATGTTTGTCTTATTTTTTTTACTGTTACAGGCCTATGTACCCCGAATTCTGAATCTGAGGGTGACATGTGAGAAATTGTTTACTTGTTACCATGGAGACGGCGGAGGTTATCAGTGTGATATTTCATTGTGATATTTATACCGACATAGATTATTAATTTTTCTATTATTAATTTAATAGATCCCAACAGATCTATTTGTGTTTTTTTTTTTTTTTTCTAAACTGAATCCCTTCCTTTAATAATGTGTTGTGTGGTATCATCATATGACTGGGTTCTTTTTTTTTATGTGCAAGATTATAAATTTTATAAACTAATGCAATTTTTAATGGATGCAATCTGAAATATACTGCTGAAGCATTAAGATTGGCTATGTGTTGATTTTGTTTTCTCAATCTCTTCCCTGAGTACATAAATTAACATAATTTATTGTGTAATTATCATCATGATGAACATAACTTAACATAACTTATTGTTTGATTATCATTATGATGCTGCTGTACCCCCATAATTAGTTCACCATAATTGGCTCCTCGTCATCAGTGAATTAATAAAAGATTGGTTCGTTTTTTATACATGCAAGGAGTGAGGGATTCGAAATGGCCTCGACATACTGAGCAATTCGACTTATGATAGTTCGGAATATCGAGATGGTACTGTACAATGTAGTTTTACTGTTGAATAGCTCAGTTATGCATTGAGATAAATTTCCAAAACGCTGACATCGTATTCAAGTGAAAATGCCTTCAAAATGCTTACCTCATGTCCCTATATTTCTTTTTATTCAATTAAATTTCGTCTTCCTCAATCATAGTGTAGGAGCCTTAGTCTTCATATCTAAAGACAGCAGCTCCAGTTATACCTGTACTGCTGGCGCATTAATGGTTTCAGTTTTTTTTTTTCAAAACTTTCCTCTGAATGCAGCTTACGTTCTTATCTGCATAGCATATAACGATGTTTTTGTCTGCGAGACAGTCCTCAAAATAGGGCGAATACCATATACTGCTTATAAGGCATACGTCGCCCTGTGAATAATGATGACCCGCTGGCTGCTCGCTGGAAAACAACGAAGGGATAATTCCAGGTCGAAGACATGTATAACAGGACAACATGCCTACGAGGGAAACGACCTTTCATAAGAATTGCCCTGTTTCGGAAGCAACGTCTAGTCAGAGCCAGATTGTCTCCGGGGGAAATATGGAAAACATTTTCGCTGCCAAGATCATCGCGAACTCCACGCAGCATCAAATGATCAACAACGCCGTTTTACGTAATCACATCATCCCACGAGGCAATCACTCCGACGCCATCTTAACGCAGACATAATTTACCTTACGCTGTGTATTGCAAGTGTCGTGAATTGTTAGAACGCAGGTGAGATGGAACGTAAGAGGAAATCACAAAATGAAATGCACGAATCGGAATCAGTTAGGATTTATGAATACAGAAATCGTGTTCATTTCATCTCTCAGCACACAAGATTGGCAAGAACCGCAAATATTGAAAAACAAACAATTCCTCGTTCCAACTGCGATATAATTATGACGTATAAATTTACTCAATGAGCAAGAGATGATAATAATGACGCGGTTATGTTAATTGTAAACAAGCACAAACGTAGTCGTACCGGGTATATAATTATAACTACAGCTACTATAATATCTCTACGTATTAGTAATTTAAATACACTCAGGCGATCAAAATGTATATTATACAGTGTATAGTTAACGCATAAACAAAGTCGCTTGCCTCTGCCACGTGCCGCCGGCAGGAAGCACATCACGCACGGGTCGTGCATGCGTCGCCCGCGACCGCATGATTTGAGCGGGAAATACAGTTAACTTACGACTATAAACAAAGATCCACAAAGAAATGCTCTTCTCAATGGCCTCTACAGAGAATGTCTGGAGATGAATGTGGAAAACCCGATCAGCAAAGCAGTCATGGAGGAGATTGCCTCGAATATCCAGGCACGCAATCTGACGACGGAAAATCTTTCAATGACGACTCAACAAGTGTTACCCGAGAATGCTCTGTCAAGGGTTCTTCTCCATCCATTTACAGGGTGATCAGCGACTATAAATGTATATCCGTGCTCATTCGATCTCATCACAATTGCAATGTCACTTCAACTCTATGGTCTGATTAGAAATCTGCTAAACCTGGCATAGTCTCCTCTTTGATGGACTACAAAATCGGAAATATCCAACTACAATATGGGAACTGATACTCGAATAAGAACAAGCATTGAACCATGTACAATTGTACAACTGTAATTACCAGAAACCAAACTTCTTAACTCCGGCGTTCACAAAGTAGTCAATGCAGCATCCGTCAGTATTGTTGAATGCACAATGCATGCGTCCTTTCTTGGGGAATTTCCAAGCACAAATTGAACTATTCACTCTTTCTCTTCTATGCAATCTTGTTGTGCAGGATCATTTTAAATTTCGATAAAAATATTAGCAGCATTTCTGTGTACATAAATGTACAGTAATTGTGTCTCCTAAATTCATTAGATCTCAATTATAAGGGGTCTTCATTCTGCATGCTACCATAGACAGCAGTACACAGCGCCCGGTCTTGTTATGCAGTTGCACTGCAGAGTCACCAAGGAATATGTCGCAGCTGACAATCATAACGCCTAATTGTGAGCTGACTGGCCTCGTTGGAGCGTCAAGAAAAAAAGAGAGAAGATATTTGTATCGATTGGCTAATTAGCTATTAGAGAGAAGAAACTTGCAGGTTATAGTTGTTTGTCTATAATTTAAGAATTATGAGTGATATGTGCCAAATAGATTTTTCCGTGATACAGCTGTAGTTGAAAGTATATGATAACCAAGAGTTCTTATTAAGAGGGGGATTTGGAGGTGAGAGCCCTGTCTTGGTTGAAGCGGAATGAAAATTATTATTATTTTTTTTTTTTTTTTCAGCGAAAAGAGTCGTTTGACTGATTACAAGAAGTTCGAAAAGACGACTAGGTTCGGTACGAGGAGGGGTAACGAGGATGTTGTGACAACATATATTATATTAAGAAGTAATTAACTGATAGGTTCTGCGATTGAAGCACTGAGTTAAAAGGTGGCATTGTTTTTCTTTATTCAGAGTAAATAATAATTTTCAGTTGTTTTTCAGTTGTTTTTCAGTTGTTGCGGATGCCCCAAGGCTCCGATATATTGATGTCATTAATGTGTTTGTGTTTGTTGTGTCATTTTTCCTGTCTTTCATTGCGATGACATAAGTTATCTGAAATGACAATATTGCACACGTATACTAGTATACTATTCACTCTTCGGCTAAATTGTGCGTTTTTGGTAACCCTGTAAGCAATTATACATAATTTGACTGTATGCATTCGAATCTCCAGGTCAAGAATAATAAAAAAAGTATAAGCATGAAAATCCGAGTGTAAAATTGATTCCTTAACTTAGAGGAGGATTAAATACATTAGACGTGGCTGGTATTCTGCCTGTCTGGGTGAAACGCGACCCTCACTCGATTGCCAAATAGCCCAAAAAAGGGTGTTACGCAATGATTCATAATTGTGGAAACAAAATCCCAAATATCGAAATTTCGCCACTGCCACCAGCTAGAGAAGCTCAAATTAGATATTTGAGTTATGGTCATAATAAAATGCTGATAGGTTTCTAAATCGGTCCAAGGACAAAGAGCACGCGTAAATTGGCGGAGAAATCTTGGTCCACGTAATTGTACGCAGTGTATAGAATATGCTAGATTAGATTGATTTTATTGGGATGACAAGGTCAAAAAAATGGGTGCAATGTGCACCCAAATGGGATATTTAAAGTTCAGTCAAATTATGGGGCATTTGATGTGGATACAATCCACACACATACTAGTAGCATGTAATAGCACAGGGTGAAATAAAGTCTTTGATGAGGGCGTAGCATGTCGCTGTCATCACATCAGGCGGCTCTGCACAAAGAAGTTAGGCAGCGTGAAATCTGGGTATTGTGATGATCTTCTTGCCTTCGCGTTAAGGGTACAGTCCTTGAGAGCGTGCTGTTCATGCTGAATGACATGGCAAGTAGGAGCACGGGCGTTCTTCTCGCTCAATTGCCAAATTATGGGATGACAAACGTAGCCGCGAGTGGTTGCAATTCGGTTCCGTTCGAGCACATCATGGTTGCAGTACATAGGGTGTTTGGTCAATGACGGGTTGATCACTTCGCAGTAGGTCTGGAATTTCGTTTTGATCGTACGACGTACGGCGTGTTTTCTTCCTTAATTCGCCATCTTCTTCTTCAAAGTCAAAGGTCTCCAGTGCTTGTACATAGCGGGCACACGGGGTGTTCTCGTTCTGGCATTTGGTATAAACAAATTAAAAAAAAAAAAAACGGATCGTCTGCCATTCCTCTCTCTCATCCAGGAGGCGTCTAATTGGGGCTTTTTGTGTGGCTTTCACTTTGCTGACCACCGATGGGAGCCCGGCTTCGATGAAACACAGGTCACTCGTTGTTGTCTTCCTCACTGATAGCATGCACCGGATGCTATCAGTAAATGTAGTTGAAATTGGTTTCTGTGTGTGTCAATGAATACATCGATCATAACATGTACATGGAATCGATTCTCACAAATAATTTAAAAGTCACATTTTGTCTGGCCGGACTTCTAGTCATATTATCAGCTATTATCCCCCAATGATTATATACTAAACACCACTATTTCATATGGGATCGATTTTATGGGCTCTTACGAGCGACGAGGGACTAATATTGAAAAATTCGGTCAAATGTAAATAATATTCAAGACGAATTGAACTACGAATTTCCTGCTCAGGCAGAATAGCTTGAAACGAGATGAGTATGAGATTTCTTCTATGAGAACTGCTGAAAGATCTAGATCTGCTCTCGGCTCCCATTGTTATCAATAGAAAAATTACTTTTACGCCGTCACGACGGTATGAAATCGAACGCGAGTAGAAAGCGATATTTTAAACCTCTCAAATTCGATGTATATAGCCCACAGCAAGCGTATTGTCTAAAATAGGCCAGTGAAAACGCGTATTTGTCTTTTGGGATGCATCCTCTATCATTTGTTCAACAATTAGCGAGATTTACAAGAAAATTGTACGAGATCTTCTCTTCCAGCACGTCAAAACCAACAAACTTCTCTCAAAAGGCACAATATGGCTTCGTACCAAATAGATCCATACCACTCCTTCGTCTTCTGGACGACTGAACTGAAGTGTAGGATATACGAAAGAGGCAACTGATTGCGTCTACCTCGACATTGCGGAAGCCTTTGACACAGTTCCACACAACAGGATGATAGCTAAGCTGCAATCTTTGGCGTTGAAAAACGAAACGGTTACCTGGATTGAAGATTTCCTGACCGGAATAAGAGATCAGAGAGTGATGGTCAGCAAAGAAACCTCAAGTTAAACAGCAGTAACTCCAGGAATACCGCGGGGCTCAGTTTTAGATGCGATACTCTTTGTAATATTCACCAATGACCTGCCAGAAAATGTCAGCGACAGACTTCTTCGCGGACGATACCAAAATATACGGCCACAACCTCGCTGTACTCCAGGCGGACTTAGACCAGCTGTCTGAGTGGAGCAGACGATGGCTCCTCTCCTTCAACCCATCCAAATGCTAACTTTTCCACGTAGACAGGACCCCAAGATCAGAAGACGCACCAAGTGTTACCCTAGATGGCCACCCCTTCGCAAAGTCAGAACGGAAAAGGATCTCGGGGTAACCTTTGACGATACCCTCTCATTCTCATGCCACGTCGCAGAAAGTCGGAACTGCAAATTCCATATGTTTGGTATAGTCCGCCGAACATTCCGATTCCTTGACAGGGATACCTTTCTCACCCTGTATACAAGGGCATGGTGCAAAGTCACCTCGACTGTTGTCTTTCGTGTACCACCCATATCGAGATATATTGAACGGCTGGAATCAGTGCAGCGGCGGGCTACAGCTCCAAGATGCGAGCAGCCTAACATATTCCAATAGACTTCGAGAACTAGGCCTCCCAACTCTCAAGTATTGCAGAATCAAAGCAGATAATTATGATCGAGCTCCACAAAATTACGAGCGGGCATTTTGAAGAAAATCTGTTCGTCAAACTGAGAAGTCAGCACACCCAACGCAGTGCATCACAATAGCATGACAACAGCCTACACCCCCCCCCCCCCCCCCGTCCTTCCTTCCCGACCCGACTCAAATAGCAAACACAGAAGAAATAAGGTCAAGAGGCGCAATTCGTATGACATTTTTATAGCGCTTAAATTTCGCCTAAAGGACTCATGCACAACAATGTCAAACAAACGATACCCTCAAATGACCCGAAAAACCGGTCGATACAGTTACCCACGTGCGTTTGTTTACATTTGGCATCCTCCAGGTAAACTTCCGCTAAGCGACTGCATTGTGGGAAGCTGGCTGCAATTGCAGAGACAGCTGACGGTTCCGCCTGTTAGCTCTTCTCTTAATTTGCACCGATTTCCCCTGCATAATTCCAGTCATGGAGGCCGAAGAAGGGTCATCATCAACCGATCCGTCGGACACGATCACGCACGAACTGACGCAAGGTCAGTATTCATAGCGACCTGTCTTGCTTCCCCAGGGCTTGTTTTGGCATCGCTGCGTATTAGCAGATTATATATCTGTTGTGAAAGCAGAAAACCAAAGTATATATAATACAGGCTGCAGGCCAAGTACATGTATATATCACGACGTAGCTAGGGCCTGTAATTATTGATCAGTCGTTATCGATAGCACAGTTCTATTCTATCTGATTTGCATGATGACAATTGCCATGTCAATAATAATATTGTCAGCTAATGCCATCTTCTATGTATGGCGCTCAATCGTGATTGATAATGATTGTGCAATCATAATTGAGTGAATTTGCCAAGTAATGGTGACATAGCCGTGTGAGGAGGAATGAGTGTTCTTTGAGCTTTGAACCATTATGTGCGCATTAGCTGAATACGTAGCTTGACCTCAAAGGAACTCACCTCTTTCGCTGGCGCTGACCTCACAATATCCCGCGCCCTACATCTACCAGTAAGTGGGTCACTGAGGTAATAGTGTTTTATCCAAGGAGGGTTTTTGTGCATCGTGTCAGTGTAGGGTGGTTTATATATAAAGGTTGAAGGTCATGTTGTGATGCTGTATGTACTTAACTCTTCATTGAGTTGCCATGGTCACGCCCCTTATGTAATAATTGTGCATTGGAATTTGGATATTTTTTATGTTAGTTTATTTTATTTATTTCATAATTTGTGTGGCATTAAAAAAATATATTGATTGACTTAATTATGCTGTAAGTTGGCCCATTAATTAATTAATTGAGTATGCATTTATTTAATATATCTTTTTAAAGCTCAATACAAGTGAAAAATGAAATTTCAAGCCTTTGTTCGGGACAGGACATATATTATAATATTATCTTGGTTGTTTTTTTTTGTTTTTTTTTGTTTTGCACCCTAGGTTATGCCTAAGGTGCAAAAAAAAAAAGAAGAAGTTTTATCAGTCCAATCTCAAATCCATTATATGTTTATCAAATCAATGAATTTGCTCGATTACAACTTTAGTGTAATATATGTAAGAGATTGCACATTACGCACACAGGAAGGAACAGCCGACTGTGCTTGCAGTAGTTCTCTGATTAGTCAATTAATTCCACCCGGGTATTAACAAACTCCAAATAATTTATGAATTGCAAATTATTTCCAATGCTGATGACTGATTCTGCCTGCATTTATATGTCTTCATTTCGTACATGAAAAAAAAATATATATTTCATAAAAAAAAAAATATATATATATATATTTCATACATGATAAACAAAATATATATTTGCATACATAATTTGCTTGTATTCCATTCACAATTTCTACCTGCAATTATTTTTTATTTATGCTCGAAATTGGCACATAGTAGCCTTGCGTATCGTAAAGTTTCTTCAATGGGCACTGTTGAACTTTATTCCGGCCTAATCGTGACAATTATATATTTGCAGTTCCAACTAAGTTTCTAAGCTCCAACGGGCGGATAACTGCTAAGACAGATCAGTTAATGAGTTCAGGAATATCAGGGGTAATTGTCGGGTGACAGCTCATATCAATATACAATCTTCTTCCCTCAGTGAATCTCAGTGCAGAAATGCGAGAACAGTAGGTCAGCTAAAACTGCAGAGAGAAAAGCAATAAAAACAATTACTCAACACTACTTTTTGACTTTTCAGCACTGACTAGACATTTGGTTGTCATGCAGGTTGTAGTATGTTCATATGTTCCTGCTATGAAAAAAAAAATGAAAAAAACGAAAAAAAAAAAAAAAAATAGAGAAAAAAAGAAAAGAAAATACCTGGTAGAAAGATATGGACTGCACCAGACATCAAGCACAATTGTACATCGCAAATCAAAAGATTGTATCTTTCAACAATGCTCTGAGTCTTTTTATGACCCACATTCGCAGAGGAAGGTGTGAATAAACCATCTCAACTGGTGCACATACACAGGCCATGCTATTGAATACCTATTATTAGTCCTATTATTATATAATTACCTATGACAAGCTCTTTAAAAAAAGTCCAATCTGGCACTAAATCACGAAATACGATGTCTATGATTAAGTGTGAGTATTTCTATTTCGGGCATCACCCCTCGGTTTTATGTCCGCAGACATCCTTGGAACCTGCAAGGCTCGTCTCCTTGCAATATAATTCCGCCTTTGCATCCTGTGGAACGAGGAAATCTTCTATACACTTAATTGTTATTGGTGTTCCTATTATTCTATGCGTGTAGTAGGCTGCCAGTGAATTATTAATAAATTTATTAAATATTTATGAATTCATCCAAGGGTATGACTTGAATTAAATTGAAATATAAATTACAGATATCTATACATGTGAGATGAGATCACATGATACACCTTGGGTCATTCCAGGAGACTCGATTACAAAGTAATTTTCCACAGAATCCTTGTAACATATACATATATAATATTATGTATACTTGTACATTACATACACGGTATATAACATATAATGAGATTGGAGGAATTTATAGAGGCCATTCATTCATAGTGGCCTGGCAGACTGATGTATATCAGTTACATTATTATGCATACCTTGTCAATTCCTTTGAAGAAAGATACTGTAACATAAGGAATTAATTTGGTAATCATTAATTCTAGGTTTAAACCTGAGGGAATGATAATAACCCAGTAGGTGAAGTGGGAGTCCCCATTAATTATGATCATGTCTTATGAAGTTGTTTGGATAATATTATTCCTCTGTTTTGCTTGTAAATACCTTTCATGATTAGGCATGAACCAATTGTCAGTGAAATTCCATCTCAATTAATAAAAAATAAAAAAATCTTTCTCCCAGATATTTTATGAGAGAAGTGGAGGTCTTAATTTTGTTCACTTTGGTGTCCCCTTTTATACCAGTAGTTACCTTTATATATTTTTATTTTACTATACATATATGTAAATCACAATAGCACAAGTTTCATGACTTGCTCCTCTTTCATATAGTTGATATACACGTTAACCAGGATGTGTTAATAATTTTATTTCGCAATTGTGATTTTACATAAAGTTACTTCCTCTTTGTGAAATGCTCACAATATTATCACCGTGATTTACTGAAGAAAAGAAAGAGTTCATTTGTATTGTTTTTACTATTTTCATGACACAACCAACCAATTCGCAATTGTAAGTGAAAGTTGATTTCGTGGAATATAAGTGAAACTGAGATTATCTGCTTTGTGTTATTGCTATCTCCGTTGAGATTTCTTTCTGGTTAATCCAGTTTCCATGGCAACCTCCAGATACATACTGTTATTAAACTACGTAATGATGATTTGAGGCTGCCTTAATAAAGTTTTACTGTTACGACCTCGCATAAAATGTATATTTTAATTAAGTGCCAAGGTTCTCTCTGATAAAGTGATAATTATGTCTTATCGTGATTATCACCATAATTATAATCTTCGGCTTCTGTTGCTGCTATATATATGCTATTGAAATACTTACTGTGTGGAGTGATCATAGGATATAACATTTATCGGGTTATACAGGTAGCAGTGGGGAAAAACCCCAGTCCCGAATCAGAACTTAAGATTGAAGAGGGTGTCGCCTTAGAAATTTATATTTTCTTGCTTGCGGTTTGGTTCACATTCATTTTATTTTCATCTCAGCCAACATTCCTATCCACATAAAACATTTGATATTATATAGCGGTGTCTTAGAATAAGAATGCTATTATTATTACAATCTATAATTCAATCAACCATACTGAATGCCTGATATAACGTACGCATAATCGCATATAACCCCCCTCCCTCCTGGGCCAATAACCTTGATTTCATCCATTATATAGATTATTGATCTAACAGAGGTCAGATGAATATTTGTTCATAATGGATATTAATCACCATGTGGCAGAGACTATTGAATATATACCAACATTTGTTCGAGAATTGATAAAAACCAGTACTGCTTAACTATAATGAAGATAACTAAAATTAAATTAATTAATAATGAACCCTACAGCTTACAGCTTTATAAAATCCACATTTTCAAAATTAGTTTCAACGACACGGAACAAACCGGGTATTGTGAAATTAACTCGTGTGATGTGGGGGAACACCTCGGTCCCTCGCTCGATTTGTAGTAGAAACTGGAAACCTTACAATCACCATTCATTTCATCCGTCTGCCTTGGGGCAATTTTATCTCAGTGGTTGGAACATTTCCTTGTTGCCGTGTCACGTGGTGCGCCGAGGGTAATTGACGAAAATCGGGGAATATCAAGGTGAATACGTGTCCTTATTATACTTGATAACAACTCCGAAGGTCAAAGAGATCAAATAATCCGCATTACCTAGCCAGGCTTTGGGATCTGTTGGTACCGCATGAATACATGTAAGCTACAAATTATTAATTTCGATCGTTTCTATGGGAACACTACGCCCTTGATGTTGAATTTTGTTTTCTTCTTCTGATATTATACCCACAGCTTTCCTTCTTGTTAACTTATAGGCGTGTGTAAATTTGAAGTTGGAGCTATTGCATGAGACTATATATGACTCATTTGTATGCGTTTATATATATATATAGTTGGAAGTCACGTTAAATTGGTTTGAGTCATTCTCAACGTGTTTATTGGATGTTTAAGACACATGCTGTGTATATTTCTCTGATCCTCGTGGCTCCTCCCTATTTACCTCTCACGTTTCAATTTTTCCCTTTCTCGCAAGTACATGTTTAGCGTTTAGCCGTATGCAGCATCTAGACATCAACTGACGTGTATGTAAACGCTTAATTATGCGAGAGGTTCCTACAGTTTTGACGCCAAGATTAACTGACTAATCAAACTGGTTGCCATGGAAATTGTTGTAAGCAACCTTGTGGAATTGATTTGCTTTTGATGTGCTTTATTCGTGGCCATACCGGTTTAGTGTATTTTTCCCCCCATGCACCGGATGTTACACTGACTTTCAGTGCTCGTCTAACTCTATTATTTTGTCGTAGTATTTGATAGCAGTACATGTATAAGAAACCCGGGACTGGGGCTACCCCCACTCTCCTCGTTCGACCGATGCGGCATATATTATATTAGGACCCCGTCGGAACTGAGCTAATTGTGACGACCAAAACTCCGACTACAAATGTTTAAATAATAATGTATAATGTAATAATAATAATGTATAATGTAATAATAATAATGTATAATGTAATAATAATAATAATGTATAATGTAATAATAATAATAATAATAATGTATAATGTAATAATAATAATGTATAATGTAATAATATTAATGTATAATGTAATAATAATAATGTATAATGTAATAATATTAATGTATAATGTAATAATAATAATGTATGAATGTCTCGTGTACATTTATATTGATATCTAAGAGAGCTATTTTTAGATGTGCATGTATCAGCTTGTAAAATAAATCAATGATCTCCTGTATCCTGACATCCAAGATCACAAAAGTTGAATTCTGAAACCTCCTTTTACATCGCGTCTCAAGCAAATATTCCTTTGCGGGGATCGTCCATTCACAATAACTTCAACCCATCCTAAAAATATATTAATGACAAATATTCCACCCAATCAGAAATCAGAATGTCGTGATTATCATCAATAAGTGACACATTGCAAGCTCAATTTCAAACCAAACGTGTATCAAATGAAATGATATATAAAGAAAAAGCACAACTCCAATGTCCCTATACCCATAACACATAAACCAATCCGCTTTCATATCGCGGGAGAAACGTGACAAATCTCCCCGACTTCTTCCCATACCTCCGCTGCCTCGTGTGCCGGTGCAGTCGCGGACGAACACGTGCTTTGAGGTCACGGTGTCCTGGATTTGGACGCATGCGCTGTTGTCTGACCTCATTCGCAGTACGGCTGCACGGATCCTTAATCCGGATGTGATCCGCTGATGGTTCATGCTAATTTGTGAATTTTTATTGGCTTATTTTAACATGCAAGTTGAGCTATAGGATTTCATGGTGTATTTTTATAACAGATCCTGTATCATTATTTTTTGGCAGTGCCTGTACTATAATATATTTCAGTATATTGTGTGTATTTCGAGCTGGATATTATTACATAACGTGTTGCAGAATTCGTTAATTTTATTCATGTGCCATATCAATAAGTTATTAATTTCCGCATAACACGTGCTTGCTGTACTCACTACGCATGCGCACCACTATTCCAAATTGGCAAAATCGTGTTATCTAAATCATCTCGCTTGTGAACATTACTTGTGTTGATGACTTTAATTATCTTATAATTATGCGGGATCCAGTTTTCATAAAATTGGAAAAAAAAAAAAAATTTATTCACGTCACTGAAATTTGAACACACGTGTCGCGTGTTATTGGTGAGGAATTAATGGTGGTTTATTTTATTAATTAAGGTTCGTGAGACACTTCTGGTGCTAATTAATTAAACTCCGTTATAAAACGATGACCTCGCACAACATTTAACACTGGCGGGGATATTCCTTAGCAACCGTTGCTATGGCAACGACTATGAAATTTATCACTCAGCAATGAGTCGTAAGTACAACGAGGAACAACTTTGGCTAATTTTCTACATTTGACCTCGGTGCGGTTAGCGCTGGGGATAGATCATCAACCGTTGCTATGGCAACATGCAATAAGAACGCCTGTGCACTGGCATAATGACGATATTCCACCCGATACCAAAAGGTGTTGCTGCTAGATACATTGTCATTTCTTACCCCATCATTACTATATAGATTAATTCATTCTGCATTATATATCCACCTCTAGCTGTTACCGTGGTATAGCTAAACCTGTTCATGGCACAACGCAAGGTCTTCTGTGAACATCCGGATTTATCGATTTCCTTCTCAATGCCCTCAAGCCCTGGGAAATCAAGGAATGGCTGAATGCGTATTGAGTACATATTATAATCATATAACAATGCGCTAAGCGCTCCCTTTTCCAATCCCTTAGAACATACATGAAATATGAACGCAAAAATGTATTGCTCTTCATTACGACAACATAACTTATCTATATTTCATAGATTTGACCCTTATTTGAACTTTCGCGTAACCTTTTGGAATATAGAATTGATTTGAATGGATGAAAGGGTTAATTCAATGTATGTAGTTACTGATCGTTGAAGAATTGATCCACGATTTAATGCGTTTCAGACCGGCATGGGCAGCCGGTCAAATATTAGTTAACCCGCTAAAAAAAATATATTTTTATGTTAATCCTTTTATTTGTTTGCGAGGGGGTATTTCTAAGAATTCAAAATTGGGGGTAACCATGGTAATTAGTCACCATGGTATCGAATGTCACATGAATGGGGCATAATGATGATAATAATTATGCAAATGTGGATAAATTGATTATCTGATACATAGGTCTGCTAGACTAGTCTCATATTTATTAAGTTCATTGGGTCTGAATAATATTACATAATTTTCACAGAATCACATAAGTAGAATTAATGAGTGTGCATTATTGTACGGGCGTGTCTGGACTTTTCTTGTTTTGATGTCTTGTTCGTTATTCATGGGCTGTTATACGTATTAATATATCGTTATAGGTATGCACCAGTAGGGTGGATACATTTTATATGTAATTGATATAATTATCAGCATACAACAGGCCTGGATTATTGTTTGGCTTTTTTATCTTCGTGTTATTCGCACGTGTTGGCTTTAGGTCATGCATGGGAAAAAAAAAAGAAAAAAAACACGAAAAAAATATTCTGCACTCATTTTATGTGTAAATATGTGATAGCTTTGTGTAAGGTATAATTATAATATTATGAGCCTTGAAGCTAAACTGTCAACTCAATTTATGATGATACGTACCGTTACATAATATGTACCGTTGTACTTACGGCCGGTAGTAGGTCATTGCATATAATTATGCTTTGATAATTTGATATAATGTATGCGGTCAGCAGGTCTCGCATCGCTGGCGTTACTTCTACATAACTCAGAATTAGGTCGATGACGTAATTATAATCTCGACGAATTCGGTCACGTTTCTAATCATGAGTGAAGCCAGACATTCTTGATTATACCAGTATGTAGTGTAATAATTTATACACTACTATCATTAAATATAGCTTGCAGGAGTATAGCGCGTGTATTATATGCATGTTGTCATGTTTAGTTGAGAGTGATCTCGATTTTCGTGAAAACAAGATGTCATTGCTTTTCGGGTCGCGCGCTTGTCAATCACGTGACACCATTTGAGGACACAACGGTCGGTGACTGGCTGTTGCTAAGCAACGGGTTCATCCCGGAAATTACGAACGTCCTTCTTGCTACACGTGTAGAGGCGGCAAAACGGCTTTAGCGTGTGCATAGCACTGCTCTTTTATCTGACACGATAACGTGTACAATACGATTTATCTACTTGGAGGCTCCTATTGACAAAACCAAATGCTTAATTTTATGCCTTGATGCCATGTGCGCGTCGATATTCACATTGTTTTGGTTGCACGATAGTCAGTAGCTTATTGTTTTTAGTTTTGGCATAGTTTTACAAGGTACATAATACATGTATGTAATTGTATAGTACAGGGGTATAAGGATAAAAAGGGGAAGAAATAACAACCTTATCGTTATTGCTGTAATCGATAAAAGGGAAACATTTAACAAAATAATCTTTGAATTTACGACATTTTGCCGTGTGAGTGCGTTGGTACATTTTGCATGAGTGAAAATTTTATCTCTATGATATCGAACACTTAAACATTCGTGATTTTATGAGGAATTTTTTTTTTTTTTTTTTTTTTTTTTTTTTTTTTGCTGTGCTCATCATAATTAAGCTGATTTCGAACACATACACATACATAAACCCCATCACGTCGAATCGTGGATGGTGCTGCCGGTATTATATATTTAGAATCGTGTCCACTCTTAGTGCTTGACCCTGGCGGATGGGTGCATCTAGGGATCCTATTATTACAGAGATGCGACAACTCAGCGTGACCGACATTTTGATTCCAATGATGCATTTTGCTCTTGTATCGCATGCTTACAGGTTAGCTGGACTGCAGCACTGTCACTGTAAATATAGAGGCGGTTGGGTGAGATGTAAGATGTTTTCCTGATCAAAATGGTGAAAAGGGGCTCGCAGACAGCTATTGACCCAATTAGTGAATCCACGTGTTATTGTTATAGCATTCATTCTCTCTCTGGGGCAAAACTTCCGCTAATACGAGCAGCTGGTAATTACTAATTACTTTCAATGACTAACGACACTGACCAGGCTGAAATAAAATTGTGATCGTCCTCGAAAACTACCAGCACAAGGGATTCGACAGAATATTCGTGTAGGCGTATGTGCTTATTGCGATGCTGTGTAATAAATGGAATGTACTCTCTGAGTGTCTGGTATAGTTGATGTTATGTAGTTATCTACCTTATCAATAAATGTATGTATTTGATACCGCTAGTCATGTGCCTCAAATTAAGCGCGTCAACACGCAGTACCGTCGTTGATAATATTTATTACAAGTACACTCGTATACGATAAACATCAGTCATTTTATTATCTCGTACGATTACTTCACGATTCTTCCGAGCCTTGTGCATGTGACCTCGATATCAGGCGGTTACCGACCTCGTCGCTTCTGCTAACCAACATACGCCGGTTGTTCCTGCAGCAATCATTGATCTCTGTGCGTAATAAAAATTGCAAGTAACCCCTCTGTCCTCATCGAGGGTCGATGAACTAGGTCTGTTATCTACATTGGTTAACTATATCAAGTCATGTGTACTCGAATGACCTCATTCGAAATAAGGGGATCGCGTTTATACAATGATTCGG
>KB305378.1:437823-533370 GCA_000328365.1 Capitella teleta | reverse complement strand
CGGGTGGGATGTTGATAATAATTCGGACATCGGCGCCCACGTTGATGTATCACGTGATATCGGGGGGACCGTCGTGTGAATTTTATAATTCTTGCGGGTGGCTTGGCCTTTCCTAGTTTACTTATCTTGTGCTATCTTAAGTGTGCGTACCATATAAGGCGTCGCTACTTGACAAATGTTTGACATGCCTCGGTGGAAAGTGAAACTACAGAACGCGGAAATGCGTGTGTGTGTTCGCAATGCGATGATGACTCAGCAATTTATTGAATTAACACTGATCATATTATATAGTAGAAGGAAACTAGAGGTTTCCCTGGTTTTCATTTAATAATGAGAGTTATGAAACACAAAGAATTTTCACTTTCGATTCATGCAAAACCACGGGGGGAAAAAAAAAGAAGGAAAAAAATGCGTATTCAGCATATTTCGTCTAGCTGTAATATTGATTACATTACTGCGTGGTTGCTTCAAAGGGTTATTCATATTTGTATTATAATAATGGTTTATGAACTGCGATTGAAATAACCATGGCTTTTAAATGGTTGCTAATTGTTGTATCTTGACGTCATCCATATATGTATTAATATAAACATTATTTAACCCTTGGTATCTTTTAAAAACCATGGTTGAAATAACCATGGTTTAAAAAAGATATACTTCCATACACAAGATAGTAAACTTATATTATCATAGCAGATTGTGTTGTTCAGTGTTCATACGTCATACTAAGCAATCCAGTCGTAAGTGTTATCATTTTATCACTTTCCGTGTATATCAGTGACTGTCGTGTTTTAATTGCAATTTGTCGGTATTATTAAAGGGAGGGAGAACTGGTTAAAAATTGACTTTGAGTCATTATTTGATGCACCATAAATGATTCCTATGCCTGGCCCACACAAGGAATATCATCGCTAACGATTTCGCGGGCGATATATTGCTAACTAGGCGTGACGTCAGCAGCTGTGATGAAACACCGAGTTCCCCATCTGTTACAATGGGCCTCGTCATATCAGCGTGTCCTGCGACTAAACCCTTGGATATTTTTTTATTTTCTTTTCGGAAATAGATAGAATAATCATTTTGCCACCAGTCAGGCGCGAAAAAAAAATATTTTTCGCTATTTTTCTTATTTTAACAAGCGATTTTCTAGGACACCTACCATGTTTCTCATCCTGAAACAGTAATAAGGTCAGCCAGAGTGCACCACGCATGCGCTTTCGTTTCGTAAACAACAAAGATGTCCTTTTATGGCGAAGATGCTCTGCTCTGATTGGCTGAAATCGATAGCTTCACGAGGGGAACGGAACCAATCAGCCATCAGCCAAACCAAGCCATCAGCTGACGTTTGCCTCCTATACTTCGCAATGGAAGCCATTCTCCCATAGGCGCAATGCTAACCCCGATATTCGGAATGCATTATTTCCTTACGCTTGCATCCAGGCATGGTGTTTTTGGCACGGAATGCTATCAATTGGTGCTATGAGTCAATAGAACATCACTTAAAATTTAGTTCCCCATCCAACTGGAACTATAGACCATATCTTATTGATCGCCGCCTATCAGTGAGTAAATGGCAACGCATTTTTCCTTCTTTTGCCTGAATATAAAATGTTTCGCTGGAAAGAAATAATATATTAGGTCACACTGAAATGTCATGTATGTATCTCATGCATGTATGTCATTTCATATGTAATCTTTTCATCTTAGACTAGTAAGGGTTTGCTGAATTATGGTGTATACATGTATTACACCATTCATAAAAGCTATAATGCTATATCACGTACATATAGTACAAACACACATCTATAATGCATAGGTAAATCGAGGCCTTCGAAGGTGTAAATGCTCACATCAAATAAGGATTTGTTGTTCAACTTTGCGTTTGCAGGTACACATGTTCTGATGTAACTTTAATAACCTCCCAGTTTCGTCTAATTATAATATAGGCACAACGTACTGCGTCATGCGGTGTTGCACTGAGAAGTTCATGTTTTCTGCGTTTATAACCAATTTTTCCCTTTCGTATGTGCGTCATTTTGCATAAGGCTTTGCCCCATTTAAACATACAACTATCGTCACATCATTAAGTCGTGGTTCTATAATTGGCATGCCATGAACTCCATATCAACAGAACCCGTAATATAACTAATATATTACATAATTTGCACGAATAACAATGCGACATTCTGGGCAAAACACCAAGTGGAGTCGGAAGCGGTGGAGCTCGCTTTTGATTGGCTGAAATCCTCACCCACGTGGTGGAATTCATGAATATTCATGAGATGATTCAAAACATTGCTGGCGAAAAACGTGACTAGCGAAGAAAGTTGTTGACTGTTTACAAAATGTCCCCGTTCAACTAACAACGCTTCAGTTGCCGAGAAAATTGTAAACAGGACTGGGAAGACGACGGCGAAACATCGATTATTACTGGGAAAGCCTCATGCTTCTGCGAAGCAACTGAGGTGGTTTCTGCGAACCCAGCTGAATTTATCATTCGCTGCTGCTTTTATCAGCGCCGCTGCGAGCATTTCGGGCCAGATTCAACTGAGCTGTCGAGCTGGCTGCTGGATATCAGCGGGTTACATAACAGTGTGTTTGCTGCATAATCACTTGGATTATATACACCCAAACCCATGGACATTTCTTCTAGCCTCTAGGGCAGGGTGATTATATCAGCTGGTGGGGTTGGACAGTCACCGGTGAATTATGTGTTACTACTGTGAGTGCGATTTCACTCGCGGAGGTGGGTTCAATTATTTTATAGATTATAAGGATCAATATTTTATTATCATGCGAATATTTGCACTTTGTATCTGAAATGATGAAACTTGAATCACATCTGTTGTATAATATACTCAAGATGTGACATGCGTAATATTTCACTACATCATATCATATTCATTATGCATCATAAATCATGATAATGGAAATACTACGCAATACTTGTTCAGTAATTTGAAAGTTAAAGACGCACAAATGCTACCTGTGGCCGCGTGGTCATTTTACGATCTCTTTGTTGCGAGATCACCTGCCAGATCAAGTGACCTTGCCCCGAACTTAGAGGCATCTTGGGCAATTGTCGCTCGTGCGCTCGTGGATTAAAGCGTCTGCACCCCCTCGCCCCCCTTCAACCCTCACTACCTCTGCATTAGTGCATTTGACACGCGTGCCTCGGGGGCTAACTGGCTCTAAGCAGCGGTGAGCTGACGGAGCTTGGCTAACGAGTAAACGATGATATAAATATGCGACGTCTCTGTTTTGGTAGGGAATGCCTTTGTTTGGTCTGCTGTTGATCCGCCCACCAGGGGCCATTATCTCCACCCAGGGTATGCCAAATTGATAATCCCAAATAGCTAGGTTGGTCCACTTAGTCGACTAGGAGTAAGGATTATAAAAATATTAAAATTAAGTATTATGTCATAGCCATGTTAATCTGTTATTTGTTACCGTGTGCTCGGTTCATTTTGAGTTGCACCGGTGATATTTGCTTCCTTGTAAGGCGAGTTTTTAATCGTGAAGATGACCCTGTAAAATGTAAATTTACCAGGTTTTCCTCTCCAGCAGTTTCCACATTTTTTTTTTTTTTTTTTTTTATTTTTTTATATTACATTTCCCGCAATTTAACATCCTTGTTATTAATTTATATTTTTTTTTTCCTGTTCGTGCACGTGCAAGACTAAGCTAAAGGCATATCCGGAACCCATGTTGCTGCGTTTTCTGCCAGTCACATAATTGACTTAAATATTAATATTAATATTACTTACAATGTATGTTTTAGATAAAATTAATAGCAACGCTTATCAGAAGACTATTGCATGCTACGTAGTGCGTTCTATATTATTTTGTAGCTAACTACAATATTTGTCCACGTGTACAAGTATACTCGATCAGGGAAGTAGAATTATAAATATATGTTGCCAGTTAGATGCATGGTTAATGCCAGGTTAGCCAGAAGCCTTATCAACTCATTTAAGGCTAAATTCGGCTTGAAACAAAAAAAAATCCGGTTGCATGCATTGCAGGCCATGTATGCTTTTATTGAGTAGTGTCCTCAATTGGGTTCGCTCGCCTTGCCAAGAGGCTACGCAGGCGCAACCCGACTTGTCTTCGATCGCGAAGCTCGCAAGGTCGCTGCGACTGGCATCGCTATGAGCCGGGTTCATCCCAGGTTTCTCTTCCCATTCCCCCATCTCCCACCGCCGGCTATGGACCGGCGACCTTCTCTATATTCACCAGAACAGCTGACTGCAGTGCGTGACCTACATGCGTGTGCGTAGCTCATGAATATTCATAATTTTGCATGCACTGACTACATGCTGGGTTATGTCGAAGGGACGCAGCATGCTGTTGTGTTTTAATTGCCCAGCTGATCATTTGAGCGTGTATATATGTCTACCAGATGCCAAGCCCCTATCTTTTCCCAAGTCGATGTTTTATCAGTTTATCGCTCTTATTTAGTTATGAATTTCTAATCGATCTTAAGTCGCGTCGCTTACTGTACGGGGTAAGCGGCTTCGCTGGCTGTATTAGCAACTACCGGTGTATTACTGTATAAAACAAATGTAACACGATTCAACGGGAGATGACGTTATGCGAACGACCATTGACCGGCCTTGTGATTCAGATTGACCCCTGCTAAAGCGGTTAACTATCTGTTCCAGATGCACTTGCATTAAAACGGTCGGAGCTTAGCGAATACTCAACAAAGAGCAGTTATTACTATCTACAAAGCGGTCTAAAAAAATACGGGTTAGATTAAGCTGTGTCCTCCGTTTGAACCAAAGCGCGCTGTTAAGAGATCAGATTTATTCTTTGTTCGTTAGCGGAAGAGACCAATCCCATTTAGAAATCGTCATCTTTTACGGCAATTAATTCAAGTAGGAACTCGCTATTAAGCGCATAACTGCTCTGACCCATGCACCGCGTGGTCATCCCAACGCAGTGACCACAAGAGGTTGACCGCGGGCACCTCTCAGCCAGTCAGCCAGCAATGAACGTCCGCCCGCACCGCTCAGTGCATGCGAGGCGAGCACGCACAAAGGACTTCGCATCTGCAATAGCGCCTCAGATAGTTCCTCGCTGCGCTTGCTGCAGCACGAGCCTCTCATAATACAACTGGATATATTTACCATACATTGGATTAACATGTGTCCAACGTCTTCTGTGCTTACAGTGAACATGCTTGGTCAAGGCAAAGTGGCAATGAGGGACTTCGAGCTGCTCAAAGTACTTGGCACTGGCGGTGAGTTATTGCTCTTTGTTTATACTTGTCAGTGCGTAAATGCACCTCATGAGTGCATTAAGCATTAAGTGGATGCTGCGTTTTCTATGTTTAAGCGTGCTTGCTTTTGTTTAGCTATGTATTGCAGTGGATATGATATATTGATAGTAATTTGTATTAGTGTTGGGGACAAGCACGTGTAACAATGGGTTGCAGTTGTAGCATCGATGTATCACGTATTGACCTCCTGTCATACACGCAGCATCCATTTTGTATTTTAATAAGTTTACACTATTATTTTAGTTGGTGTATGGTTGGTTCTTGTGTAATTTTAACTCTTTAAAAGCCCCGCAGCCCGCATTATGTAAACAGCCTTTGTTTTCTTTCTCGCATTGTCCTCAGCACAAAACATAACCCGCCATGCGGATTTAGGCGTTTGCTATATTTAACGCGCAGGCATTCTACAGTCGCCTTCACCATTACGCAAGAAAGCTACGATGAGTACAGTCAACCCCGATTTCCTGCGAGCCCATCCCCTACCCAACCGGAAGTTGGGTTTGGTGCACTCGCGCTGACCTTTGACCCACCCCGCCATCGCAATATGTGACCACAGCAAAGTTGACCCATCCTTTTGTAATAACTCTGCGAGTAACCACACAAAGAGCCTCCTCACTCATAGGTCATTCTTATAATGACCCAAATTGAGCAACCTTGAGATACTCGTACAACAGGTGCCTCGCCAGCTGGCATAACAATGACCTCGCGCTGACCTCCGTTAAGCGAGGAATGCATCTACTCCAGGGCATCATAATTCTCGCTCTCGGATTCACTGTTCCGTACCCTGGCCGCCCAGCACTGCGCGGCGCCCTGGAGTCAGCACGCGCGCTCTTTGTCCGCGAAATCGATGCGAACGACAGTTCAGCATCACTGTAGTGACTATGATGCTTCCCTGCACCTGAAACGAGTCAGCTTTTGTTCTTTATGAGATTGTACCTCGTCCACCTCCTTTAGAGGGTGTTTGGCGAACTTTTGGGTGCATCGACATTTATCAGCTGAGTCAGGGGCGAAAATAATGGCGTGTGATTCAGTGCGAACCCCAAGTGTTCTTGTTTTGCTTCTGTTACGAAACGACTCTGTCATACTTCTTTTCTGCGCTCCCTCAAAACAAGGGTTCACAACATGTTCGTCACTACTCACATGAAAATATTTTTTTTCTCTCCCATATCAGGACCAACAAGTATAAACATGACGAAAGGACTTCCCTCCCCCTCGTAATGACGTCACACTTTAATTATAATTTTTTTTTTTTTTCCTTCTGGACGCAACGCTGTTGCTATTTATAGACAGTCGTGGGTGCCTCTCTCGTTGCGTCGTGATGTTATTTATAGATCATCGAGGTCTCTGTTCCTTTCCACGTTTATCCCCACAACACGTGGGTTTCTTGCTGCCGTTAATAGCGCGGATTACTTTTTTTCTGGATTTGGCCTCGCTGTGACCTCCGTTGACATTTGACCTCGATTCAGGTCTGAAAACTCATAAAAGTGGGCCACTGCCGGCTGAGCTCCTAACCTACAAACGGTATACTGGTTGAAGGGGAAAAAAACCCTCTCAGTTTTATGCATGCGCTGATATAATTGCGATGTAACTTAGTGCTTCGGCGCTCCTGTTATTTCGCTGATTAATTGGCTGTCTAGTGTTTGTAGTTTTGTACTGACAAGTGGCTATTATTATTACCGGGGCGAACGGTGCATTCCTCAATTCTTGGAAAGATAGCGTAGCGTAGAGATGTTTGATCTCCTTGTAAGGTCACCCGATCATGATGCGAAAATGTTGATTTGATGATCGATAATGATGACATCATTGATCGATTTGAGAGACTCTTTGATATGGATTGACATATAGGCGTAATATGTTAATTAAACAGATGGAGAGATTTACTGCTAACAATACTTCTAGAGTCTAGACTCTGTCTCTATTAGTCCCAACAGACAATTAGCCAGTAATTAAGTAATTAATATATTTATCATTCCCTATTATTTCTTCACTTACAGCCTATGGAAAAGTGTTCCTGGTTCGCAAAGTTGGCGGCCGAGACGCCGGCAAGCTGTACGCTATGAAAGTGCTCAAGAAGGCTTCCATCGTGCAAAAGACCAAGACAACAGAACACACCAAAACTGAGCGACAGGTCTTGGAGGCGATTCGCCAGTCTCCTTTCCTTGTCACCCTGCACTATGCGTTCCAAACTGAAGCCAAACTGCACCTCATTCTGGGTAAGATTGCTCGTTGATTTATTCCTCACGTGTTTGTTCAATTTACCCTTTTACAGATTATGTTAATGGCGGAGAAATGTTCACACATTTGTACCAGCGGGAGCACTTCACAGAAGAGGAGGTTAAGATATATATCGGGGAAATCGTGTTAGCGCTCGAAACCCTACACAAGGTTTGTTAGTTGGTTTATTATTTTGCATTGGTTTTAATTTTTATTATTTTTTTATATATTCACAGCTTGGTATTATATACCGGGATATCAAGTTAGAAAATATATTGCTCGATCAGGAAGGACATATTGTTTTGACTGATTTTGGTCTTAGCAAGGAGTTTCTACCTCATGAGAAAGTGAGTTTTATTTTTGCTGTGAATTGTTTGACTTAATTTGTACTTTATTTACTTTTCCAGAATCACAGAGCGTACTCATTCTGCGGTACAATTGAGTATATGGCTCCGGAAGTTGTTCGCGGAGGTAGTACAGGTCATGACTTTGTGAGTACGAAAGATGGCATCATTTCGTTCGGCTCTTGACTCCAAATTGGCTTCATAGGCCGTTGATTGGTGGTCACTTGGCGTCTTGACCTACGAACTCCTGACCGGTGCCTCGCCATTCACCGTTGATGGTGAGAAAAACTCACAGTCCGAGATTTCAAAGTGAGTTGATTTTTAATAATTTCAACTTTTTTTTATTCCAATTGTTTTCTTTCTACTACAGACGCGTGCTCAAAAGCAACCCTCCCATTCCAAAACATTTTTCCCCTGCCGTCAAAGACCTCATTCTCCGCCTTCTCACCAAAGATTCCGCTCAACGCTTGGGTGCGAAAGGGGCACACCAGGTCAAAGGTCACACCTTCTTCAAGGTCAGTTTTTCATAAAAGTTAAAGATGTGAAATTTTCAACTCTTTTTATTATTTTTCGTGTTCAGGGTTTCAAATGGGACGATTTGGCAATCAAGAAAACTTCCGCTCCATTCGTTCCAAAGATCGTCAATGAAATGGACACGAGCAATTTCAGCGACGAGTTCACAAACATGATACCTGCAGACTCGCCCGCGGTTGTTCCACTCAAAAGCGAGAACATCTTTCGCGGCTACTCGTACGTAGCTCCGTCGATTCTCTTCAGCGAGAATCAAATCACTCAGGATTTTCTTGAGCCGTCGTTAGAAGGACGTCCAATTGACCAACACATTTGCCTTGCTGCTCAGTTTAAAGTACGTCTTATTATAATCTGATTATAAAAATATATCTTCATTTCCATTTTTTATTCCACAGAATTCTCCATTCTTTCAAGCGTATGAAATTGATTTACGAGAAAATAATCTAGGTGACGGCACATTTTCAGTGTGCAGGTATGTAAATATCTAGGTCAATCAGCGAATTAATTAACATATTTATTTTCCTTGCAGGCGGTGCAAACACAAGCAGTCAGGGAAGGAGTATGCTGTGAAGATCATCAGTCGTAGAATGGACAGCACTCGCGAAATTCACCTTCTCCGTCTCTGCCAAGGTCACCCGAATATCGTGCAACTGCACGATGTCTTTCAGGATGAGGTTGGTGTTTTTTGTCGGGATTTTTCTTCTGTATTTTGAGAGATTTTTTTTTATTTATTAAATCAGATACATACATACATTGTCCTGGAGTTACTGAAAGGTGGTGAGCTGCTTCAACGGATCCGTAAAAAAAAGCACTTCACAGAAACAGAAGCGAGCAAAATTTGCCGCAAACTCGTTTCTGCTCTGAGCTATATGCACTCTCGGGGCGTTGTGCACCGTGATTTGAAACCGGAGGTGAGTTTTAAACGTCCCCTCTAATCTGACTGGGCATTGAAGAAATTTCTTTCGTTCCTTTTCAGAATCTTCTCTACAGCGATGAGTCTGACGAGGCTGAAATAAAAATCGTTGACTTTGGTTTTTCCTGCCTGAAGCCAGAAAACGCTGGTTTGACTACTCCTTGCTTCACTCTGCACTATGCAGCGCCTGAGGTGCTCAAGCGCGCCATGGATAAGGGCGGAGAGTATGACGAGTCATGTGACCTGTGGAGCCTCGGGGTTATCCTGGTTAGTGTGTCAAATAGCGTTTTGCGATTATGCTGCAATGTTTTTTTTTTTTTTTTTTCGTTTTACAGTACAGTATGTTGTCGGGTAAGGCTCCGTTCAGCACGAGCAGCAGGCACGATCGTGCCGTGGCGATTATGCAGAGGATTCGTGGAGGGGAATTCAGCCTGGAGGGCGAACCCTGGGAGAATGTGTCCACGCAGGGCAAACGTCTGCTGCAAGGGCTGCTGACGGTTGACCCCAAGAAGCGCTTGACCATGGAAGCCCTGCGCAGTGACAAGTGGATTCAGGGCAGTGGACACTTGAGCGCCACCCCACTGGTCACTCCCAACATGCTGTCGTTGAACCAAGCTTCGGTCGTGACGGTGCAGCATCAGATCTCTGCCACCATGGACGCCTTTCACAAAGCTCACCGCGCCGGCTTTCGGCTGCAGGACGTCACCAAAGCGCCGTTATTCCAACGTCGCAAGCTGAAGCGCAGCTCAAGCAGTGCCTCGTCATCCTCCGAATCACTACGCAGCTCCACCAGCACCCCCACCAAACACATGTCGCCAGCTCGCAGCTCCCACAACAACTCTCCGGTTCGCAATCTATCCAACAACTCTCAAACATCATCAACCGGAAGCCTTGGTTTCACTCCCCAGTTGAACTTGAGGAATCAACTCCGAACCGATTCTCCGCTCACACTTTCGCAACAGCCGCCTAAGGAACCGTCTTGTTTCACCTTTAAGGAGGCGTCCATCCAGGCACTCACGCTGCCCTCGTCCTCGCTGTCCTCACGAGGGACGTCCTCTTCCTTGTCCTCGTCCTCGTTAGACAGTTCACTTAAACGCAGACTGAGTGAGTCGGACGATGATGGCGATTGCTTCATCATTGGCGAGAAACGTCCGGTTTGCTCTTCTCCGATCTCGGAACCCGCGGAGAAACGCTCTCGCCGATCAAGCACAATTGTGATTGACTGAATACTGTGATGACCCCAGTTCACTTGAGTTGCGCATTCAAACTGCATATCAATGCAATCAGAACTTGTGCATTTAAAATCACAGGTGTGGTTTTTTTTTCTCTCTCGGAATTTGTGAAGAAGCAGCCTTTGTTTAAGCTAACTGTATGCTCTTCAGTTCTGAAGACTACCTGTGGAACTCACCCCCAACTGGCCGTGTTGGATCCATTTGTGTGGATATAATTATTTCACCTCTCACCTCTTAGAGTTACGTCACTCGATCATTTTTTCTTCTTAACCCGTTGTTGTGAGTGTCGATTTTTTTCGTTTTTCTTTTTCTCGTGTATGATCTTCAGTGGTGGGTTACGTTGAACGTTTTTTTCTTCCGCATGTCTCTCATGTTTTTCCTAATTTATATTATTTAATTAATATTCCTGCATATTTTATTTTTTATTATTATTTTTTTCAATGAGTGTTGAGCATTTTGCCATCTCTTCTCTGTCAGTACTGGGGACTAATTTAGCACAATTATTGTGCAAATCTATTTATAGTTTTTTTTTTCTAAGCAAGTTTCAAAATGTCTTAAAGTAACTGCATTTGCTGAGCATATGCAAGTGAATAATTATGTCATGTGAATTTGTGCAATCCCAACTGAAAAATCTGGATTAAAATCCTACAAAATAATATCAATGAATATTATTAATAATTATAAATTAATATGCTGCACTTTCATGTTAGCAAAGATTTTTTTTTCCTGGATTTTAATGTTATCCTTCTTCTGTCTTTATTTTCTGTTCTCTTCAATTATTAGGAAATATGTTTTTGGTTTTCTTTCTTTCATTTTACTGTGCTTGAAAACCGTGATGTTAATTTTTCTTTTCTAAAAGTGTGTACATGTATTATGAGTACTTTGAATGGATGTTTTTAAAGGTATGGATTTCTTCAAAGGGAATGTAATAAAATTATTCAATCATGATTTTCTTCTCTCTCTACTAAATTTATTCACTAAATTAATATAGCTTTGGATTTGGAAAAGAAAAATGAGCAATAATAATAATAAATTCATCCAGGCTAGATGTATTTATCTAACCAATAATTTCAAAAAATTTGAATTATTCACATCCAATCCTCATTATCATTCTGATGAACTTCTTTACTGACCCTTGTGCACCTGTTAATACCAGGGAAGAATGCAATATGCATGCATAGC
The DNA here is from genome assembly GCA_000328365.1 of Capitella teleta. Taxonomy (NCBI): domain Eukaryota; kingdom Metazoa; phylum Annelida; class Polychaeta; family Capitellidae; genus Capitella; species Capitella teleta. Next base: position 521,673 of record KB305378.1, on the reverse strand, counting down.
AGACCGCATACTAGGATAACCACAAGAATGCGTGACCCTCACGCTATTTATAGCCACACATTTCATCCTGATTGTAATAATTGTGTGCCATTTAGTACATGCACACTTTGCACAGTGAAAGAATACACAGAACTTCTTAAGTTGATTTCTAGTACATTTACAGAATCTGGTTTCTTCATTGCAAAAGTAATAATAATCATTGCTTGTCAATAGTTTTAAGACATCCTAGCTAGTGAGTGGCCTCCTTAACGTGTTATATACATGCATTCATACATATTTGGAACTGGAGTGCTGTTTAATTATAGTCCAGACATTTATATTTACCTAGACTTAAGATTTTGGCCTTACAAAGAATGAGTTGACTGAAAAATTAGGCCTGATTTGGAGAAGAGATAAATTTAAAGTAAAAATAGAATATTATTACGTTCTACAACCTAAAATTAGGTACCAGAAGAGCTAGTATTTTAGGCTTTAGTAATAGTGCTTATGGTAAAAGTGTACTTTATGGATAGGAAACACTGTCCAATTTTCAGGCCAAAAACTGATCCAACATTCACGATACATGAGTAAAAAAAAGTAGGATTATTTTTCTGATCACCGTTTATTTTGAAGAGCAAGAGTTAAAATAAATTCAATTATGGATGTCATTTTGTGAAATAATAAAAGAAATTAGGAGTCAAAGGTCAGGGGCACTGGGATGTGGTCAACCGATCCCAGGAATTTCTTCAAATCATCGGGAGAGATACCGGTCGTTGCGGCATTGGTCATTGGATGAAAAAATAATCGCTCGTGACCACCGTTCAGAAGGTCGTCATCAACAACAAACGTGACCTGCTTTCCGGGGTCATTGAGCAACGCGAACGGGGTCACGCAACCTTGTTTGACCCCTAATTTCTCAATCAGTACGCTCTCATCCGCCAGTCTTAGTCCACCTTTTGCTTCTAGTTTCTTCGCCATGGCGTTCAAATCAATCGGGCGATCATGACGTGCAGACACCAACCAATGACCCTTCTTCTTCTTATCACGCACAAACAGATTCTTAGCAACCATCCCAGGGAGATGACCAACATGCTCCATCATGGTCTCAATGGTAAACACCTGGAAATATATTCATTGGTCATTTTCCATCCTGAATTTCATCAGGGTTGGGGGGTGGTTGACCGCCTCAAGGAATTTCAAGAGGTCAGCCGGTGCAATGGAGGTGGTGGCTGTGTTTTCCATTGGGTGGAAGTACAATTTCTCGTGTCCTCCGTTGATTAAATCCTCGTCCAGTATAAAGGTCACTTTCTTGTCTCTGTCATTTATGAGGCCGAACGGGGTGACGCTGCCCATGCGTAGCCCTAGGATTTCTTGCAAAACACTTTCGTCAGCAAGACGCAAGCAACCTTTAGACTTCAGCCGCTGCTGCATGTCGTGCAGGTCGACTACGTGATCATGGCGGGCGGCCACAAGCCACAGACCACGCTTCTTTTTATCCCGCATGAAAAGGTTCTTTGCTAGAGCTCCTGGTAAATGACCAACATGAGGCAGCAGAGCTTCTATGGTGCAAGCCTGCAAAGGAAGAGGGAGGTGTCACATCGACTTGCAGCCGGGCGGGGTGCGTTATGATATTGTGTGTAAGAATCTCGTAATCATAACGTATGACACCATAACGTTTTGCAAAAGCCGAAGCACGTGAAAATATATAATCCATTGAGTAATTACAAGGTTTTTGGCTAAGTAATGATTGCTTACGGAACTATGTGTAATGTTTTTATACCTCAGGATGTTCAACAGTGGTGGTCTCGATTCCAAGTTCCTTCAATTTGTCCATTAACCCCTCTCTTCCAACATGTGCTGAGGACGCCATTTTTACTGTCTGCTTGCGAATAATCTCTTATGTATAAATAATGCCTTGCGTTTCGTGATTGTGCGTTATGATTATGGTTTGATTCTCATAAATAATGTGAATTGTTTGGGTGATTTTCGAAGAGAAAATGTATGCAACTCATTAAATTTTAAAAATAAGATAATTTGTGTGATTTTAGAGTGAGAGAAACGTACGAAATTTCTTTGAGACCGATGTTGAGAAAATACAAAATCATAACGCACCACCAAAAGCGCATGTTTAATAAACGTTCTGTTCCAAGCAGCGCACGAGTCACCAGTCGCAATTATGTTTTGTTGTTTGAATACATGTAGGCCTACTGAAGTCTGCAAATAGGTAGGTATATCATCCTGTTGGAGCGATAAAGTTATGAACAGTTACTTATTGGAAATTTCTGACCAAAACGTGTCTCACGTAATGATGTATGATGTATAGCCTATAGCCAGTATAGGTAGGGTTGGGAAGTTGGGCGATAATAAAAAATAAAATAAAAATATCACGATAATTTTCATGAATATATCGCGATAACGATAATTATCACGATAATTATTTCATCTGTAGTAAGTGGCTGTATGATGCAGAGTACCAATGAAAAATGATAATTGACCAGTAGTCAGTCGAAGCTTAATTAACTTAATAGTATAGAATTTTTTTCGGGGGAGAAGGCGTAGTCGTAGACGAAGTCAAGAGAAGAAGAAAAAAAAAAAAAGTTGTAAAAGGAAGTGTCGCCTAAAATGGTTTTCGACTTATTTTAACACTGAAAAATATGGTGAAACTTTTCATTTCTTTCAAGAAATAGACAGTGCACGCTTTTCTCTACTAAGAAAAACATAAGAATTAAAAAAAAAAAATATCTTCAATTTACGCAAGTAATTGCGTTAATTACCACCATGACCTTCAAATTCGGACTAGAACTTAGGATTCAGTCAGACCAATATGCTAGCAATGTACTGTATCAATTTGAATGCCACAGCCTGCATAGCAACTTAGATATTGGCCTTTGGCTTTGAGTATGTTAGTATCATAGCGTCAGTCTCACAAATCAGATAAAGACGACGAAGTGTTGCCTTAAAATTGGTTACGACTAAACGCTGATAAATATGATGAAATTTGTCATTTTCTTCAAGCTCAAGACAGTGCACGCTTTACTCTACAAAGAAAAACTTTATAACTCTAAAATTAAAAAATAATCATCAATTTACGCAATTATTTGCGTTAATTACTACCACGACATTGGACTTCAATGTAATTTATTAAAACTCTGGAATTAGTCTGATGGATATGCTAGCAATGTACTGTGTTAACGTTCTTGAATAATTCCGTGCATTTCGCACTTTTATTAGTGTACACACAGCAGTTGCTTAAATTGGTATTTACTGATTGTCAAAAAGGGCCTTTCTGAATTCCAATCGTTTAAGCCTCATTCAAAGGCTTAGACGATTGTTGATTTGGTATATTACGATCGTCTAAGTCTCCGAATGAGGTTTAGATGATTGTTGACTCACTATATCTTAAACGTCTAAGCCTCGTTTGGAGGCTTAGACGATTGTGATTTATTGATTTACCAATCGGATGTGGGCTACCTTGAATGCTGTTGGCACGACGCCAGAGGCTAGTTATGAGTTGATGATAGCACATATACAGGGTAGAGTAGGTTCGAGGCAGCGCTTCAGAAGTCATGTCAGAACTGGGTCCAATGCGCAGTGTTCGCAGTAGACCAGAAAGCACATCATCGTAGAGATCTACATATAACTGGGTGTCAGTATTGTGTGTGATCAGATCTGTTCGTTGAGGTAGGGAAGACTGGATTATGTCACCTGTGACATAATCCAGCGGCCAGCCTTTTTGATGTGGCCCGTCGCTGCCTGCCTCCGTGACGGTCTGGGGCACCTCTTAACCACGCTTTCATGGCTTTCTTCACATCCACTTGAGTGGTAGCAAAGGAAGCGGAACGAGAGATACTCTCTGAAAATAAATGAACAAATAAACAAAACTTGCTTTGATGAATTATATGAGGGGCCTCTTATGGCTAATTGTTTGGCATTCTTCCAACAATGCCAACGAAATCCATCTTTCAATATCAGTTCAAAGTTAAAAATTAGTATCATCTTCACTACTTCTCCTCAAGTGACATAATTATGCTGAAGCTCCTGACTCCATTACATGGAAGCTAATACCTCTAGAAGAGCAGATAACAAAGGAATTAGCTGATTTCATAAGATCAAACCTATGTAGAATGGTGAAGGAATCTGAAAAAAAGGTTATAACTCTTACTGGATATGATCTCAGTTAGTTTCAAGGTGGAGAAAGCACGCTTGCCCTGCGTGGGATCCACTGTTTTCCAAGAGGGTCTCCCCTGCCAGTTAAAACATTGGGCAAGGTCAGCTCCCAGGATAGAGGCCATCGCGCGACCAGTGGCCTCCCTCATATTGGGCCCACATGATGAGACTAGAAGAGAAAACAGCAGTTTAAAAACAAACAAATAAATATAACCAAATAAATATATCAATATATCATTGACACATTTAAAAAGAAACACTCACCATTGCAGTGGCATAGGATTTCTCCTTTAACATTTCCTCACATTTTCAAGTTCTTATATTGATGTGATCGGAAGATCTACATTGTCTAGGAGAGAGGCTCTGGCTGGCCGGGCCGCGCTTGACTTCAGCTCGCGGACTTCACGAAGCATCTGCTCAATGGTTCTATTGGTCGAAGCATGGGCGGTGAGCAGCTGCTCCTGCTGGGCCAATACTTGCTGCATCATGACATTAGATGAAGAGAAAAGAAAAAAAAAATTCACACTACTGAACAATGAAAGAGATCTACAACAATAATTTCCAGCTTAAAAGAACAACACTTACGCATGACAGCTCTGGACGGGATCTGCTGATCCGAGTTAGGGGGAGTGTAGGGTGGGAACAATCCCTGGCCCTACCGAGGGGAGGTGGATCCCGAGCTGTTGGGGTAGGCCGCAGGGCTGTACGACAAGGGCAGAAGGCCATGGCTTGGTTGATGCTCGGAGGAGTTCACAGGGAACAAACCCTGGCCCTGCCGAGGAGAGGGTGAGTAAGAGTGCCGTTGAGCTCCGCCGGACAGCGTCCAGAAGGAGGCCGGAGAAGCAGTTGGAGGCAGAAAGCCCTGTGGCTGATGAGCACTGCCGGACGGCGTTGAGGAGGCTGGAGAGGCGGGTGGGGACGGAAAGCTGGGTGGTGCCGGGAAGGCTGGGGTCTGCGGTGCTGGGGCATATGGTCGCCTCCTCTTTCGGGGCACCACGCTTTTCTCAATCAGCCAACTAGTTTTTTTTTCCCTTAAAAACCATAAAACAGGCGTGGAAACGCCATCAATAATTACGCACATTAAAACTTACACCTGCCGCCTGAGACGGCCCCCTTCAGCTTCTGACAGATCAGATTGCTCCTCCGCCAATGATGCCTTCTTGCAACCTTCCTTGTAATCATCTGCAGTACACAGAAATATCACATTAATGCTTTAACATCAACGAAACAACTCACCATACTGGCCCAGGACTCTTGCCTCGAAACACTCAAAGCCAGTACCATCAGCGGGCCCTTTTGAGGGTTAGAGTGAGCAGTTACGAGGACATAGAGTCCATTGAGTTCTGACATGAGATGATGCATTTCCTGCATTTATATGCAGTAAAAACAACTGCGGCGCCACAATTAACTCGCCTGATCTGGCTTTGACATGGCATCAGCTAGTTCACACTGCTCGCATGATATTTGGCGCCTGCATGGGCTCACAGGATTTGGTTTTTTTAACTGGGGATTGACCAAAAATCTATTGCTTGGGGTTGACCAAAGAATATGCCCTTTACATTTTATTTAGAGAGCTAAATTTTTACTAGCCATCTGGCGACCATTCTTGATATTTTTACTCGCCAGTGAGAATTTTTACTCGCCATTTAGTTTAGTCTTATTTCGAGCCCTCGTTGTGCATGTCCATTGATCATGACAGGGTCGCCATGTCAAATAATGAATGCTTGCTAGATATCGACTGAGACTGGTTTATTCAAGTGCCATGAGAACAGAAACAAATGTGCTTATAAGTGCAATGAGATGAGGTGAAGCACTCAGTCCAAAATAGTCATGAGTTGAATAGAAATAAATGAAATAGAAATAAATGAAATAGAAATAAATGAAACGAGTTAATCAACAGCGCAGTCGATATCGAACGTCTGCCACTGCGAAGGTTGGTAGCACTTGGAGGGGTCACGGGCGAGTTCATTAAGTTTGTCGAAGATGGCCTCGAACTCACGGAGGCAGGAGGGGTTACCGACGTTGAAGGCATCGAGGATGCTGCACCACTCGACGACGAGGGAGGGGTCGATGCTGTTGTACCAAAAGAACGACGCCATCATCCATCGCTGGCAGTGTCGCAGGTCGGTTGAATAGCAGGCGTCGTACACCTTGTCTGGCCAGTTCTGCATGGGGAGGAGGTCGTTTATGATGTCGTGCAACTCTGCCTTCTGCCGGGTGAGGCGTATCGGCGCCGTCGACGATGGAGGAGGAGGAGGAAGATGGCGAGGGTGTGGAGCATACGGTGAGCACTCGGCCATGAGGATGTCAGAGTCGAAACAAGCAGGAATTTTCGTGCTTTTTCGCACCGAGTGATTTTTGGTGCCCCATAGCGTTAACATGGCAGGCAGGGATAGGACGAGGGGCAAGAGGATATCCGAGCAGGACAGCTTCCCCATGTGTGTGTGTGTGTGTGTGTGTGTTAATTTTTCCCCTATGATTCACCGTCAAGTGCCTATACCCTTCACTTTCTTCACTTCACTTTCGCTTTATCACTTCAAGCAAAGTATCCTTGTCTGGCTTTTCTACAACTTCAAAAAAACACAGTCTTCGTATTATCCCTCTCCCTCCCTCCCAAAACTCAACACCCCTCCACCCGACGCCCGCTATATATATCATTTATATGAAATTTGGTTCAGAATTGAATATGATATTACATGTGCACCAACTTTGGAATACGAGTGGAAAGAAGGAGAAAAAAAATTGAGAGAATGAGTTTGTGAGCACATAAGAGGAAACAAAAATCATAATTATATAAAGAAGAAAAAAAAAAGAGTTGTGTCTCAACACAGAGAAACTTCAAAAACATTTTGTTTTGAAAAAAGTCAAAAAAATTATCATTATTATTAGGCATAGATAGCAAATCATCTATAGCATTTGCAATACATAACGTCTCATCATCAACTCCATTTGTATATCGATCTTTCATAAATTTTTGCGTTAATAATTTTCGGTTAAACGACACAGTTTGGGGGAACATAGACAGACAGCGCTTATAATTCATTGCCACGTGACTTTAACTCGTTTCTGCTAAAAGTGACCCATATCGAACAATGTCATTTTCACTCGATTGGCACGAAAAGAAAAATACTGATAAAACGGACATGAAACTGTGAAAAGCTCAACAATTTTGGGGCACATATTATCTAGATCTCGTATGTGGCGAGAGGTGAAGCAACCTACGACAACACTTTTTTTCATGCAACATTGACGCAATCAGTAGATGATGAGCTCAGGTTCCGTATTGGACAGCCTTAGAAATGGCAACAAAAATATTTAAACAATTTAAACAATTACCCCTACGCTCCTTTTTGCAGACTCTTATCTAATGCAAAATTTTTCGCCAAATGCCGGGCGTGTTCTCTAATCGTTTCCTACATCATATGATAGAAGCGAAGCCGTTATTTTTTAGTATTATTATTATTATTATTTTTATTTTTTTTCATCTCAACGAACCATTATTTTTATTCATTGTACAATACTAGTAGTTATGATGGTAGCCAGGCGTCTTGTTTTGGTGGTAGTAGGTGGTGCCATGATGTTCAGACGAAACCATGGTGGTGGAGGGGGAGGGGACATCGGTTCAGACACGAGCGGATAACACGTGTATCTCGCATTGTGAAGCAGAAAACATACACATGCATTAGTTGAAGATATACATATGTAAGTTTCGAAATCGATGGCCCAGCAAACATACCACTTCTGGCCCATATATGGCCCATATCTGGCTGCCAGTCCGGCCCACATGTGGCCGCCATATCTGGCCCAGATCAATTTTGAACGTATGGCAATCGTCTGGGCCATATGTGGGTTGCCATGCGTGGGCAACATATGGGCCATGTATCCCATATGAAATTTGTACCAACGTAAAACGTGGACCAGGTTTGTGCCACACCCATGTCAGTCCGAAATGGAAGCCATGCAACCCCACACCCCCCTTCCTGCTTGCTTACTTAATGGCAATAAATATATATATACATGTACTAGAATTCAACAAATTAGACACATAATGATACAAGGCACACATCTCATTATACAGTTATTAAAAGAAAACTGTCACAATTGATTTCATCAGATATAGCTAGCTTGATTTAGCATTCTTTTGCAGCCTTTGCAGCTTTCTCAGCCTTCTTAAGGGTGCGCAGTTTCTTCCCACCGCCCCGGTTGACATAATCTTGAAGCCATTTCTTCATTCCTTCATTCGTCTCCTTGCTGGAGCCTTCGACACCTTTTCCAGCCAATGCAGCAACTGGAGAAAAAAGTTAATTGCACTGCAATATCGAGAACTACAATACAGATTTCTCATACTGGGAATGTAGAGATTTTGTTTCTGATTAATTAGCAAATTGCTTTTGCTCTAGAGTTTCAAGTGCTGCAGCATGTACTGGGAAGCTTTCTGATTTAGCATTGTGAAGACACACGAGGAAACCTATTACACTACCCTCCATAAGTTTGTGGGCGCATCAGTAGAAGTACTGTGGAATCTTTCCTGGCATGCAATAATTTTGCAGCAAAAGTTCATACCATCAATTTCAAATGATGCCTGGCCCTTTCCCGTAGGATTTCCTTGTGTAGGATTAATGCTGTCATCGCTTGGGTGGCTCAATCAGTGATTCATGCTAGAATTCTAGCATTCAAGCCCTATAAGGAGGTTATTCTGAAGGGTATAGAAACAAGAGAGGTTGAGTCTGTTGCAAAATAATTCTATCTGCATCTAAATTTTGGATTTAGCCACTATACACGTTTACCAATGCTAGGAAAGACTCCATAGTGCTTCTACTGAGGGGCCGCACAAACTAATCGTAATTTGCTCTTAGGCTGCGGATGTTTACATGCAAGATTCTCAGTGAGTGCGTGTAATGTTCACACAAATTCGGAATTTCATCTGGAGCGATATATCTACAGTCCTCCGCGCGAATTGAAAAGCTGGGGTTTACATCAGGTACCATTTCGTAGTGAGGTTTCTGTTCGCGCAGCTAGGGTCAGATATAGGTAGGTAAGGTATGGCGAAGGTATGAGATACTCGCATGATGGGTAGGAATGAAGAAAGTTGGATAGGAACTCACCAGAGTGGAAGACGTGCAGATAGGTGCTTTGTGCAAGTAAAGGTAGGGATGGGGGTTGTAACATAACAAGAACAGAAAGAGGTTGAATGATTGTGAGAGATCAGAGTCCGTGATATTAGGCAGTCATCTGTGTCAGTAGTCCCTTAGGTCGTTCTCACTGGTGATAGACACGACCTTGTTGCTGGTGTCAAGGATGAGAATTTTGCCGTCTGCAGTCCATGCGCCGTTGATTTTTTTCTCCCGTTTCAGCACCCGTGCCTTGTACAGCAATTCCGAGCGCTTCCTTGTCAGGTCCTCACTAATGAAGAGCCCATAATGAGAGTTCTTCAGCTTTGCGCGCAGGTCCATGATTCGCCTCCTTGAGCGGTATGTAGCGAACTTGATGAGGATTTGGCGAGGAGGAGGAGACACAGAAGCACCGTGGCCTCCGGGCTGAGATTTGAGCTTTGGCTTTCCCACGCGATGAATTCGATCAACTTCCGTCAGGGAGAGAGGAGGACTCAGTTCTAGGTCTTTGTTGATGAGGTCTACGACCTTGGCGGTGACGTCTTCGTTTCCGCTCTCGGGGATACCGCTGATCCTGATCGAGTTACAACGGGTGTACTGCTCCAATCCATCTGCTTCTGCGGTCAGAGCATCGATTCGCTCTTGCATCTTGGCGATGGTCGCATCGCGGGATTTCAGGTCCTTCTTTAGGCTTGTTATCTGGTTGTTGAGGGACTCGGTAATCTGCTGCGAGACTGGCTCCGACACCCCCTGGTTCATGATGCGGACAAGGGCGTTTTTGATAGAGTCGTCGTTTAGTGCGCAAAGGAGTGCGTCCGCGAATTCTTTCGCATCCATTCCGATTTCTCTCGAGAGCCTCCTTGTCCAACAAGGCATGTGATCCAGGGGGTCTCCAAGGCAGTCCCGCAGCAGGTGGATATCACTCCTCCAGAGAAAGTCACAGCAGATCTATTGCATTGGATTCAGAAGACACGAAAGTTCTTCGAAGTTGCGCTATATTTAGCTTCAGAGCGCTCTGCGAAAATGCGTCCGTCTGTGACAGCGAGCAGTGAACGAATGAATGAATGTACAAGCATGTACTCATGCAGGGAGGCCTGCTTCAGCACTATAGAAGCCAGTCAGTACTGTTGGCAAATTTTATCCATAGTCAGGAAGTACTCATGCGTAGGTACATGTACAATTTACTTGCATGCATGCATTAAACTGGCACCTATGTAAAGGCATGCGTCGAATAATATTGAACGGGAGAATTACTAATTACATGTAATAAAGAATAAAATATTACATTCTGCATTTTCGTAAGCGAGAGGGGATGCAAGATGGGATATTGACAACATCGTTGTCTCAGACTGAACTGTTGCCATCAGTGCCAAGCATAGTAAATTAATTTATCAAAAGCCATTACAGTAAAGTTTACTTGAAAAACACGAGAGACTATTGTAGCTTCTCGACATCAATCGAATTCAAATGAGTGTACGACTGTACGTGCATGATGAGCAAAGGCAAACTTACTCTAGCATGGAGGCTGGGTGTTTGTCAGATGAAGATGGAAGAGAGTCAACCGAAGCTAGGGGTGGAGTTGGCTATTGCTTGGTTGGACGCTGGTTCTTGTGGTCTGTCTCGTCAAAACTGTGGGCGAGAAATTACACAATTTGAATAAATTGTGAATTTGTGACAAAGCTAAATGTACATATACACAGTGGAATCGACTTCTATTCTCGTTGACTAAAAGGCCAATAATTCTGCAATCGTGCTTTTGTGCGTCAACATAATGATATCTGCTATCGATGTCTATAATTAGTGTTTATGTGAGCTACTTTTTTGTTTTAGTTTTCAATAACTAATAAGCAGATTGACATCCCACGATGATAATAAAACGATAAACTCACTTAAGAAGAAGTTTCATTCTCAGTCATTATGACGTCGGCTATAGACGTCTGATCGACGTATGATTTGAACGTCAAATGGACGATAATAAAATAATGAAAAAAGCAGCTTTAATGCAAACATTTTATTCAAACTTTTTTGGATGGTGCATGTTTCAGCACATGCCTAATCTTTTCAACAATTGCCGAAGTCTGTGCATTGCTATGGTTGGCCATGACACTGTCTGCATGGATAACAAATAAACCATGAGAATCAACTAAAAGTTCCATGGACGACCACCATCTCCAAGGTCTTGAGGCTGGCGTCTTCACTGGCCACAAACTTCACAGCTGACCGCTTTACTTCCCCGAATTACCCTCATTCCATCGACATGCCCTTCTAATTTTAATATGTCACCCACATGGCAATGTCCTAGTACTCGGTGCCATTCCATAACATCTTTTGAACATTCAAAAAGTACAGGCCTCCCTGCTGCCGAATGTTGAATTTGACACCATTCGAAGTCAGCGTCGACGACTGTGCACTGAAGGTAGCGACGACACCTTTTTCTGTTGCTTTCTTGACGGAGAAAATGTCCTGGGGATACGAGGGGATGCAGAGAGCATTGTTCAAGGTCACCTTACACATTATCTCCTCGCGACTCTTCAAACGCACTTGAGCTCCTCCTTTCTTCAACGCGACTTTCTTGCATCTCGTACCATCCGCCAACTCGATATAGTGCTTGTCACTGATGAAGTTCGTGTCAAATTTGACAAACTTTGACGCATCAGTGATGATGTGTGACGTAGCGCCCGTGTCCACCAGAAGACCTCTGCGTACCGCTCCATCCGCATTCAGCTTCATGGTGAAATCGCCAAAAGGTTCACCTTGACCTTTGACCGCCTTTCTTGCATCTTGGTCGTATTGCTTCAAAAACTGAATCCTGTGTTGCGTGTGCACTTTACTGTGCAACATGGTTACTGAATCAAATAGTTCTTTGAGCAACTTTGAATTGTTTGATCAAGCGCTTATCAATCAATCTCATTTCTTCTATGAAATTGAGCAACCATACCAAAGAATTTGACCATTTTCTCAGTGATCAATTCATTTATTTTGATTCAGACTGAGCCTCCAATTCGAGGTTCAAAAGGTTACCACCAGGGAAAAGATATCATTAAATGCAAGAATAAAAAAAGAACCTCTTTAGCAATAGAAGCAAACGAATGGAATACAATAAGAGCAAACGCAAATCAATTTAAATGCAAATAACTGCAATAAATGTAATGCAAAATAAATCAAAATCGCCTCTACCGCTGCTGCGACATATCTGGAGTTTTGCCTTGGAGCCTCACAATTAAGCAACGATGGGTCTTATCCACCCGTATGTAAACCACAAACATTAAAGAAATAAGTAAGTTGAAGTAAAAAAAAAAAAAATAATAATACGATCGAATTATAAGCTTGGATTCTTGTCTCCACCTTCCTCCTCCTCTCTTTCCTCTCATTAAAGATCTTTGCTCTAATCTTCATGAAAACGCCACATTATTCAAAATTAGATTCCGTTCAGTATTTCCTAGTAAACTCAGCAACTATACGCGACATTCTAAGATCTAAGTGCAACTGCACTCAGCCATCTGCCTCATTTACATACTGTATCGAGGGAGCATTCCTTTCGTGAATTCTGTCGCGAATGAAATCCTCTTCGCGCCATAATTATTCTTTGAATGATTGGAAATTCATTTTTTTCTCCTCTTTTTTCGCGTTTCTTATTTCTTTTTGGATTAGTATTCTTGCCAGTTTGATAAAAGCTTTCAAGGCGGACGCCTTCCCCCTCCCCAGAACATATTTAAATGCCGCGTAGTATTTGAAGGACAATGGCTGCGAATTTGTCTTTGGAGAGGTTCAAGGAGTCTATGAATTCCTCCACGAACTCAACATGTCATGGCATCTCGGCATGGTATACATTGTTAAAGTTCGGGGGTGTTCGTGCCTTTTGGTGGGTGTGTTGCACCAGCCAATAAGATGAACCAGCAGTCCAAAAGCCTCTCGTATTTGATGGTAGTTTATTTTCTCACGTAGAGTGTTACTTTGTTCTTAGTTACGTCGTACTTGCTTAATTAACATACGTGCCAGGTTCATTTATATACACACAGAATAGCATAGGATTGATGGATGGGAATTAACATTCGTTTAGTTATACTATGTGAAATACACAGATTGTGGTAAATCACGATTTTTATCAATTAGGAACTATACGTTGCATAACTTTTACAACATGCTGCGTCCATGATGCGCTATGATTTCGTTTCTTTTCAATCGTGTTGCCATAACGCTTTGAGAACATGCAGTCAATGAGTAAGAGATGCTCGAATATATATTAGTTCTATGATAATTAAATATCCTTTACACATCTGTATATAACCATTAAAAAAACCAGCTCTAGTATAATATAATTTATTCACCAGAAAAATAATGGTGATGAAGGAACAGAAAAAGAGAGGGAAAAAAAAAAAAAGTTGAAAAACCAATCAATCAGGCATTAGACAAATGAAATTTAACATGATTAGAATTTTGTGAAATGACATGAAAGGTGATGAATAAGATTTCATTTGCAGAAATTCCATTAATAATTTAGAATAAACAAAAGTGGAGTGATCAATTTCAGAGAGCTAAGTATGAACTATCAAATTACATAACGTTTTAAAGTCATGTGAGTTAATTTCAGAAATATTTTTATTAAAGGGATGGGGAACTGAATTTTAAGTGATGTTTTATTGACTCATAGCACCAATTGATAGCATTCCGTACCAAAAACACCATGCCTGGATGCAAGCGTAAGGAAATAATGCATTTCGAATATCGGGGTTAGCATTGGGCCTATGGGAGAATGGCTTCCATTACGAAGTATAGGAGGCAAACGTCAGCTGAAGGCTTGCCGTGATTGGTCCCGTTCCCCTCGTGAAGCTATCGATTTCAGCCAATCAGAGCAGAGCATCTCGCCAAAAAAGGGACATCTTTGTTGTTTACGAAACGAAAGCGCATGCGTGGTGCACTCTGGCTGACCTTTTTACTGTTTCAGGATGAGAAACATGGTAGGTGTCCTAGAAAATCGCTTGTTAAAATAAGAAAAATAGCGAAAAATAATTATTTTTTTTGCGCCTGAGTAGTGGCAAAATGATTATTCTATCTATTTCCGAAAAGAAAATAAAAAAATATCCAGGGGTTTAGTCGCAGGACACGCTGTTATGACGAGGCCCATTGTAAAAGATGGGGAACTCGGTGTTTCATCACAGCTCCTGACGTCACGCCTAATTAGCAATATATCTCCCGCGAAATCGTTAGGGATGATATTCCTTGTGTGGGCCAGGCATAGGAATCATTTTTGGTGCATCAAATAACGACTCAAAGTCCATTTTTAACCAGTTCTCCCTCCCTTTAACATATTGAGATAAAGATTGGAGTTTTGATGCAACTATTGAGGTGCTGGGGTTTTATTCACGAGTAAACGACATGTAGAGACCAGACTGTTCTCACTCTTAATTAACTTGAGGTAAAAAGAAGGAAAACGTGATAATAATTCTGATCTTATGTCAATAACACATGGGAAGAAATTTTGATCTTGTTCTTGAATCAAGGCCTAAATGTTTTCTCACACTTTCCTCCAACAAACATAAAAATCCTTTAAATTATGTACATCGAGTTTCCATAGAGGAAAACCATAGTGAAAGGTGCAATAAGATTTAAACAGAAAACAAAAAAAAAAACAAAGTGTCGAAATATGAAAAAGAATAATTACAAACTAGCATATTGACTCGAGCATTTAGATTCTGCATTGCTTTTTTTCATATTAAATGTATTTGCATCCTTCCCAATAAAAGAACCAAGTGTAAAGCACGGACAGTATATTCGCGTTATTCAAGACAAGGTTGTGTAAACGGTAGATTTTTCTAAAAGGATTGTTTAAGACTATAACATTGCTTTTCAAGTGTATGCAAACATTACGCTTCATTTCACGAATTAGCAGGAGTTCTCAAGCAATTTGAATGACATTTTACAATTGAAGGAATGAATAGCCAGTTGAGGAAACTTAAGTGGTCTTTATTCTGAGCCAGTTCAGATCAGTGTAGATTCAGTCCAATAGAGACATGAATTGTGGTGCTGATGGGCTGCCTTTGTATACCCTGGGAATACGTCAGAGGAGCCATGGCCAGGCCTGATGAGCCCTGTGGATATGGGCAAAGTTCAGGTTGGTGCAACTCCAGCCTGTCTTTGCCTCTTGCCCTGTGACATCCAATCATCTTCTAGAACCTTCCAGAAGCATTGTTCCACAAGCGAAGCCTGGCCTGGTTTAACATGATAGCAGGGGCCACTGAGTATACGAGTGGCTGAGCAATATAAGGAATGTAAACGAAGAATATACGTAGCTATCTGCGAGAAGATGACTCACTTAGTCGACATGGAACATGCCATTTTAGTCAGGCTTGTCGTCTGACCCTGTCAGTTTGCGGCGACGATAAGATAGGTGCAAAAGAAATTGTTTGGTGATCTGCTCTTTTAGTTATTCAGCAATTATGTTCATTTTTATGTTTTTTCTCCCTAGGATGTCATCCAGAGGAGGGAAGCGCTCCCAGAAAAAGGGCGGTTGCCATGGTGATCCCACCCCTGGAACTTCATCTTCCAGCTCCAACAGACGTCGAAGATCAAGAGGAAAGAAGAGGAAAACACAGCCACAGAATAGCACAGCAAGGAAAGAGGAGAAGGAAGCTGCAGAGGGTGATGATGATGATGATGAAGGTGTGGTTAGTGTAGCTATTGTGCTGAATCTTGCAATTTTTAGCATTTCAGAAATCCCTGGCTTCTACTATGATCGTGAAAAGCGGAAGTATTTTCGTATTCTCCCTGGGCATAACGTAAACTCCGGAGTCGTCACGAGAGAGAAACTGGCAGCGAAAAACCAGGAAGAGAAGCGTCAAAAAGACCTCAGCAATCCCAAGGAAAATCACAGAAATGTGAAGAATATTCTAAAGATCATAGACTGTGCTTTGCCAAGTGGCAGTATCTCCTACTACCGGACCTGGTTGCTCAGTGGTTTAAAACCGCGAGGTTTCACTCAAGTGTTCAAAGACTCAGCCGATGCTTATGAGAAGATTGAGCATTTCCAGAGCCTCCTGCTGAATCGGACTCAGGATCGTGTTGTGGCGCTGTGGCCTGTTGCTGGCCTCATCTCCCAGCGCATTCAGATGCTGGAAGTTGGCGCTTTGAAGTTCACAAATGAGGATCACGCAACATCTCTTGATTTACTGCCGACTGGGAGCTCAGTTCTCCACTCTTTCAATAAGGTCACGAACATGACATGGGCGCCGTTTGATGATGGCACTCAGGATTATATTCTGTACACTACAGTTTGTGTCATGGGTAATAACTCCAGTTTTGCTTTTATTCGCAATCTGAGCTCGGAGTCTGTTGCTGGATTCCGGCAAGTTGATTTCAATTTGGGTAAAGTTTCTACATGGACGTGCGCTTGGAATTCTCACTTGAAACGATTCAGTGTCGGATCTGAGAAATGTAGTCTTCTCCTTGATGTGGAGACTCGCCGCTTGTGGGAATTGTTCACAGATCGGAGTGATGTGCTTTCACAAGCGTTTACGACTGAATCACCACACATTCTGCTCAACGGGACACGGTCTGCGGCTATTTTAGCTCACGATCTTCGGAGTGCGTCGACCCATTCTATTTACTCCTTGAAGCACCCGTCCAGTGTGTGTCATATTCAGTTCCGTTCGGATGAAAATTATGTCTGTGCGGCAGATTTCTCAGGAAATGTGATTATCAATTGTGTGGTAATTATTATTTTTTCATCTTTTTACTTTTCCCAAGATACAAACTTGGGATTTGCGACAACGAAAAGTGATGCTGAAATACACTGGTCTCCAAAACGAATGTTCTAGTCTGACGTTCAACTTCGATGAAACTGACGATGTCCTTTTTGCTGGTGAGTTCCTTGAAATATATTTCTTTTTGACAATTTGCAAAAATTTGCATAATTATAATCTCCTTCCAGCCGGCCATGATTGTTATACAAAGTTATGGAGCCTCTCCTGCGGGCGGCCCTTGCACTCTATACCTCCGCCTTGCCCTGCTTCCCGCCACACCATTCCATCCTTGGTCTATGCATCCCAACTGAAATCACATCCAGGGTGTCCAACGCTTCTACTTGGCATGAAAAACCGAATACACCTATATTCCATTTGAATAATAAAAAACATAATTTATACATTCAAAATATTTTTTTATTCTTGATTCCTGGTTATATGATTTTACACAAAATACAAAATAATTCAGTATAAAACAATTAAGAGTGAAAGTGTTTGGACGGATATTGTGACTGCATTTGTTGCATAGGGTTTTTCACGCTTTACAAATGAGTATCGGAGAACATAGTATGTTCTTTTAAGACGCTGATTGGTTGGTCGGTTGATATGTCGTATTCATCACCATACTGAAGAGGAAGGATAAAAAAAGTGGAATTTATTTATTGCGAAATTTCAGTGAAAAGCTTACCGCCAAACTGTGGAGACCACTGTCCGTTCCCCCACCGTAAGGCAATGGGCCATCCCATGTGTCGCTATCGTCATCCCAATGCGATGACTTGTGTGACATTCGGTCGAGATGTAGGTCAACCAAACTGGCGCTGCGACTGATTGGTCCAGCCAGTTGTGAGTACGCTGGGTTAACATAACCAACGTGAGGTAAACCCCCCACGGCTGAGGGTACGCTGGGGGCATACTGGCTTTGAGGAGGGGGTGGTATGTCCTGCGTAGTGCAAAGAAAGGTAGACAGATATTGATTAAACGTCCATTTCATTCTCACCGAAGAGATGAAGTTCCCGTCGAAGTAGCCGACACCCCCCTCCAAGGCCTTCCTCTGCCGAGGCTGGAGTGGAGCCCTCTCGCGGATATAAGGCATGCGGCGCCCTGAGCATCTCAAGCAGAGCGCAAGGCAAATGAACAGGAGCACCAGAGCCAGGATGGCGACCACCACGATAAACCACACCTCCTGGTAGACTGGTAGGCTCGCTTCTCTCACTGCTTGTTCAGTGGGCGTCGAGGCTGTTACTGTGGGGAGAGATTGCGATATAAATTGGTTTGATATCGCTAATCTAGACAAAATAGTTTTTAAAGTGTGCAATTAATGAAGAAAATTTGTTGATTAAACACATTGTTTGAAATTGAAGACAGCTATAGCGACAAAGAAAATGGAAGCATGGTGCATTCTAGTAGCTCATTCTGTCATGACCCTTGTCATTGTGCGCTCGCTTTCGAACCTCGGGCATAATAAACCTGCATTCACGAGTAGTAATCAGAATACTGGTAACTCACACTTTTGAGTTGAAATGACATTGATATTTAAGTCGAATTTAAGCAGAGCTGTTTTGATGTGAGACGCTGTTATGCCCGACTTCAGCTATTAGTTCCCGGGTCATAGCAGAAAGGCCTATTCAATGATAGCACATGAATGTCATCTGCCATGTGAATATGAATACTATTGTGAAGGGTGCAGCGATTTTAAGTTCTGAACACTATTAGTAACAGTAACAATGCATTATTCTTACCAGTTGTTGTGGCTAAAACTGGAACAAAACAGGTTTAAATTTGAGTAGCGTATATGCAATTTACACTTATCAATCATAATACGGTAATTAATTGACTACGGTACTGGTCACGGGGACTCACCAACATAATCTGGTTTTGAGGGATCAAATATGAGGGTCGGGGTCTCAGCTTCGCCTTGCTCAGTCCTCAATTGTATCAAGAAACTATAAGCTGTGGACGAGTAAAATACATTTTATTTTCAGAGCCTGCTGCATTGGTACAATGCCTTACTTTCATAACGTGAATTACGGTATACATTGTACGATGTTTTCGGTCCACTGTACTCGATCTGATCATCTTTGAAAAGCACAAATTTTTCAACTTCACCATTGATCTTGAACGACGCACTCCAATCAACAACAACCACGTTTCCAGTTGGTTGTAACTTCGGTGGGATTGATGAAATGTACTCCGGAGCTGGTGGTACAAAATGGCGGAAAATCGAAAGTGAAACCACGGGAAATTCTACTCACGAGCGGGAAGGGTGATGGCGGTGACTTCTGGTGTGTTTTCGATGCCTCCAATTTCATTGACGGCATCGACTCTGCACTCGTACCTAGTGTACGGACTAAGATCATCAACAGATACACTGGTCACGAGGTCGTTGGTGATTTCTGTCCATGGGCCCTCGGTACAATCCATGACCACGGGGTCGTTGTTGTCTGCGTATGGGTGGGGACATCCCATGCGCATGTGTACGATGTATCTATAAGAAGGTAGGTCTATAGATTCTACAATCCGTACTTTAATTATACCACTGACCTTAATATGACCCCGTTTGGCTGAGCAGGGTCTGACCAACGGATATCAAAAGAGGTTCTTTCGATGTTGACGACCTGTGGCGGAGCCATGCCTTCGGGTAGGGCAGCTTGGGTTCTTGTTGTGACTGAAGACCCAGCCGTGCATCCTCCTGCTGTACAGGCTTCTACATAGAGGATATACACAGAGTATGGCTGCAGGGGAGTCCCATCTCCTATGTCCACTGTTTCAGCCGTTCCTGCCTCGACCTGGACGACCGTAAATTATCATCAGTTCAGTGATTCAAGTGATTGAACCCAAGCTCCATGATAATTTTTGTGAGGGCCTAGCAGTTTTTAATTATAGAAACTTGTAGTTCCTGTAGGTGTGTGTGCAGGTAATCCCGAAAATCGATTTCTATAGACATGTACATTGTATACTTATACTTTCATCTTATTATATATTACTAGCATTTATCTAATTGTGAATATATACACAATCTGTATCCTTGATCTAATAGAGTACGTTTTGTTAGGTTACAAAATCACGATGAATGGTGACAGACCAAATAGAAAAAGGAAAAAGGAACAAACTTATACACGTAATAATAACAGTCAGTGAATTAAATTGCAGCCCCATCACCATATAATCATGGCAAGTGATAAAAGTATGGTTAGTTGACTTCCTTATCCACATTTAAGCAAAGGTGTGCCAAAATTACTGGTAAAGCTACATAGCAGAAACCAGACATCCCCCATAACCTTCACAAATTACATGTGCAATTTTATAAAAAAAAGCAGGATCTTACCAAAATCTGTAAGATGAAAGGGGACAAAGCAGGGAAGGAATTGGGTTAGATATGCGAATAGAGCAAAATAATTCCAACAAAACTCTTTACCATTGTTCCATTGAGATAAATATTGTATCGGGTTATGTAACCATTTGGGTTCTCTGGTTTTTTGATATCCAGACGGATCAAGGACGATGTTGTATACTGGAAAATAAACAAGAGGATATAATTCGTATCCCAGTGGACTGTCTATGTTAAAGATATCAGGGTTGAGGTTTTATGGTCTCACCTTGACAATGGGAGCTGGTACTCCCTCAGGTGGAGCCTCCTTCGTTAGAACATGATTCCACTGACTATCAGCCGATCCCTCAGAGTTGGCAGCGAGCACTTTGTACTCATATGTCGTGTATGGTTTCATTTCAGGGTCTTGATCTTGGTAGTTGAGATCTATGCCACTGAAAAGGAGTTTGCTTGTTGCCCCTAACACATCTGAAGAGAAGCAATTTGTTTAGATTTAAATCGAGTTTGGTTAAAGTACCAGTAATTTACCCTCTCGGCTGCCAGTGTAATCTCTTCGATATAGCTCATACTTGAGGATGATTCCATTTGGACTGACAGGTGGTGCCCATTCAGCAAACACACTCTCCATTGCACCGAATGCATTGGCAATCGCCGTCAGTCTGGGTATTGCCAGTCCTTCAGGCGGAGCCTCCAGGGTGCGAACGCTAGAGGAATCACTCAGGGTGCACCCGTTACTCGTACATGCCTCAACACGGTATGAGAAAGTCGTCCAAGGCTGTAGCTGCCGATCAACCTTGGTGAGTCCACGTTCGGAATACACAACATTATCGCCATTCCGGTAGACGGTGTAATTGTGAATCATACCATTCGGGTGAGTGGGTTCTGACCATGAAACACGGACAGAGGTAGCTGAGAGAGCCTCTAGAATTGGTGGAGCAAGTCCTGCTGGAGCTGATGCATATGTGGTGGCTGCATTAGCCGGGCTTGTAACACTACCCCTGCTGTTATAAGCAGTGACCGTGTAGGAGTATGTTTTTCCAGGTTCGACGTCAAAGTCTGTGTGGACCAGACTGGTTGTCGTTGTGATGAGATCAACTCCTCGGTTGAGCTCGTATGATGTAATAATACCGTTTGGCGCTGCAGGTGGGGTCCAAGAGATCTCTATGGAGCTTGAGCCTGTCACTCGGAGGGTAGGACGATCCATTTGAGCTGGTGCTGCCTGTAGGGGCCGTCCTACAACCGATGCACTTTCAGTGCAACCTCCAAAGGTACATGCCTCCAATGCAAAAGCATACGCTTGGTATGGCACTAGGTTTTTCACGAGGTATTCAAGGTTTTGCCCTGAATAAACCACAATATTGTCAACCTTGAGGTGATAAACTTGGATGCGACCGTTGGTTACTTGTGGTGCAGTCCATTCGACTGAGATTGAATAAGAGTCGATTGTTGTGACTTGAGGAGCCGGGACGAACAGAGGAGCTGTTTCAGAAGTGAGTATCAGAGTCGGGAGACTAGTTGTGCATCCGCCACCCGAACACACGGTCAACGTGTAAGAATAGAGAGTGTGGGCAGTTAAGCCTGTATCAGTAAATTCTCGTGGGTCAGTTGGAGAGAAACTGAAAGGCACAGATCCGTTGCGTTGGATCTGGTAGTACTGCAGGACTCCGTTGATCTTTATGGGAACCGTCCATCGCACAAGAAGCGTCTCGGGTGAATCAACCACTTGGGACACAATTGGAGAGGCCACACCCGCAGGAGGTGCCTGGGTAGTCTCTACTGTCTGCCAAGGACTCTGTGTTGAGCCTACGGCATTGGTGGCCCTTATGGCATACTGGTACCGGGTGTAAGGCTCAAGACCTTTATCTGTGAATGTAAAGTCCTCAGCATCTGTATCAGATGTAGTATAGACCACTTGATTTTCATCATTTGAGACATCTCTTTTGCTTATGCGTCCACCGTTTTTTCGTATGACATCATAGCGAAGAATGAGGCCATTGGCATTGATTGGCTTGCTCCAAAACAGTGTGACATGAGTAGCATTCACTAGGCCAGTCGACGGAGCTGGTTGATCCTGGGGGACCACCTCAGCAGTGTAGAATGATTGCATGGCTGATTTGGTGCAGCCACCATTTGTGCAAGCTTCCAACTGAACCACATATTGTGTGTAGGGTTGCAGTCTTCGGTACTCAAATTCCTTGCTGATGCCTTGATATACTGGGTTGACATTTCCCTTCTCATAAACCAGGTAGCTATTAACGACACCATTTGACTCTGATGGTTCAGCCCAGCGTAAGATGACAGAGCGACCATCAGTGATCCTCTCTACTGTGAAAGGACCCACACCTGAAGGGGCTGCCTGGTCAGTAGTAGTCTGTCTCCATTGACTTGTGAGGCTTCCAGCTGAGTTAACTGCTACTATTCGTACTCTGTGGGCTGTATATGGCCGTAATCCACTGATAGATGTTTGCAGAATATCTCCAGGGACTGTGACACTGTGCATTTTGCTGGTTGCAGTTGGATCACTGCTGACTGCTTCATATTCTACTCGATATCTCAAGATGACACCATTTGGACTGAGTGGGGCCTCCCACGAGAGAGATAGGGAATAAGCTCCGATTATTTCAACCAACGGAGGGTAAAGGACCTGTGGTGGAGCTGCCAGGGTGCGCACAGATGCCCAAGGGCTGCTGTTGGAGCCTTCCACATTCACAACAGTCACCATGTATTCGTAGATTGTGTATGGCAGCAGCTCAGAAGCTGCATTCGTGACTGTCAGAATATCTCCAGCAACCACATTGATGACATTTCCCTGCCCAGTGGTTCCATCAGCTCTCCTGTGTACCCTATATTGCGTGATTACCCCATTGGGGGACACTGGGGGCTCCCAGGTCACCAGTACAACAGCTGGTCCCTGTGCCTCCAAAACTGGTGCCTGCTGACCTTCTGGGGCAGCCTGATCAGTTGTAACTGAAGCTGGGGGACCTATGCCACACCCAGTGGGAATACCACGGAGGCAAGCCTGGATCCGCACACTGTAGTCGGTATAGGGGAAAAGCCCGTCAATTATGGCACTGAACACTAAACCAACACTTCGCTCTTCTTGTTCTCTGCTTCCAGCATTGAGAATCACACGGAAAGAATCAATATCTCCATTTGATTGTAAGGGCTCAACCCACTCCACAAATATACTGTATGGACTGAGAACTGTTATATTCTTTGGTGCTGCAATGCCTATTGGAGTTGTACTTGGCATGGTGACAGTTAACACTGAGCTCATCACACTTCCTGCTTGGTTGAAGGCTTCTGCTTTGTAGGCATACCGGTTGTTGGCCAGGTTGGTGTTGTCAATGAGATCAGTGATTAGACTGCTGACTATCGCTATCTGCATGAAAGGTCCATCATTGGTGGACCTATGGACTCTGTAGCCTTGAAGAGGACCATTTGGTTCACGAGGAGGCTGCCAGAAAAGCTGGATGGAAGATGCACTGATGACAATCAGGTTTGGTTGGCGGAACCCTGTTCATAAATCAATTCTCCACATGGTACAAGAAACTAAAATTTGAATCACATACCCGTAGGAATATCTGCATCTGTTGTGGCTGATACAGTAGAACTACTGGTGCATCCGATGCTTGTGCATGCAGCCATCCAGAATGTATAGCGCGTGTACGGCAAAAGACCTTCATAAAATTTAATGAATGTCAAATCATCTCATTGGATAAACTGTTTCTCACCTTGTGTTGTGTACTGTCGAGCACTTCCCGAGATATTAGTCAACGGCCCAACAGCCTCCTCATATATTATGTACTGTACAATGTAGCCATTTGGTTTGGTTGGAGCATTCCACACTAGAGTGATAGATGTTGAAGACTCCACTGTGATTGCAGGAGGAGCAAACTGCTCAGGTCTTGATTGAAGAGTCGCTACTTCAATCTAAAAGACACAGTTTTGGCTCATTAGGAGAGGTTATTCCGAACAAACCTGGGGACTTTCGGCGCAACCAATCGCATTGCATGCCTTTAACTTGTATCTGTATGTTTGGTATGGCTGGATAGCATTGTTGTCCATATACTGTAGCTGACTTGGGTGTCTGAATATTTCCACTCCCCCTCTAAGCAAAACATACCAGAGGATGACACCTAAACAGAGATAAGCTGAACGGCTATGGATACGGTGATCAATGCTTTACCATTAGGCTGTTCTGGTGGAGCCCATGTTAGATATATAGTATCCAGTTGTCCTGATTCTACTTCAGCTTTTAGAGAATCAAGGTCTTCGGGAATAGCTTCCGCAGTCCTGGTGCTGCTGTATTCACTACTGGCTGATCCTGCACCATTCACTACTATTAGGGAATATTGGTATTCCGTGTACGGTCTGAGTGCTGTGTCTGTATATGAAGTCAATTGTCCTTGGTAGACTTTCATTGGTTCTGTCAAGCATAGATCGCTGGAACGCTCGGTAGAGATGTATTTCTGTAGAGTAATTTGTTGCACGTATGATCCGCATTTGGTAGTGGCTTGATTGAAATCACAGCTGTCACAAAATGCTGAGGCTGCCTCACTGCGCGGGCAGACAGTACCCATTCCACATCCTGTGCGAATTGATGTTGTAAACATGAAAAGGGGAATTTATTCACTTACCTGATTCCATATCTGAGATGTCAGCGCAGCTTTGAAGTGCAGAGTTGAATCCAACCCCATTACAGCAATCCAGGCCAGCAGAAATTCGTTCAATACCGCAGCATTTCTCATTTGCTCGAGCTTTTTCTTCGGCACTAGTATATGAATGCGCCTTCCCAGAAAAATTGAGATACCAAAATAGTTTCTCTTTAACAACCTACTTTGCTCTGCCCTGATTGGTCGACACAGCAAGCAGACGTATCAGCATCCACATATTCGGTGCCACAACATGTAGCACCAGTTTGTGGCAGATATACTGCTCCCAGAGTAGAATTTCCACAGCACATGAAGGTGTCTGAGACAACCTTCCCTCCACAGCACTGTTTCTCATAACCATTTTCTAGGATTCCTGGTTAAGCGACATGTTAATACAATATGTACAATCTAGACATGATACAAACCATCACAACACACTTGGGCTCCAGTGAAAGAATATGGAATGGGTCCACAGCATTTGTCACCTGGTCCAACCGAGACTCGATCCTCGTAAAGATCTGGACAACATATTTCCCCAACCTTCACTTCCACGTAGCTGTTATAAAATATTTCCCGTTAATAATATGGATTACCATTATTACATACCGTTGGCCACAGCATTGGTAGTCGAAGAGGGGTCGATGGAAGACTCCTCCGCAGCAAATGTAATCCGCTTGGGCTCGTTTCGGAATGTAAGATGTACCGCAACATTCGTAATCTCTCTTATTATCGTAGAGAGCCCCGTTACAACAAGTCTGCAATTCGATTTGATTAATTGGTGGGCGCAAGGACTGTGGTATTTGTACCTTTGGACCGGAGTAACATTGGTCACCACAGAAGCTATCCAATATACCACATTCAAAATATCGGCACTTCCCATCTGAACCTTCATTAGGATCAAGTCTGAGGATGCAAATAATTAAAACAGAATGATAAACTTTGCAATTAATGCGTACTCATCAGAGCATGGTATGAGATCCCGTCGAAGCAGCTCGTATCTGAGGATTATTCCATTAGGATTTTTTGGAGGCGACCAGATGATTGTTAAAGCGGCTGAACTTTCAACTGCTAGGGTTGGTGGTATAATGCCGGAAGCGATTGACTCAGCTGTTGTGCCTTCTATTGGGTCACTCTTTAGACAGGCATAAACAGTGCATACTTCGATCTGGAAGGAATGAGACCAAATGTGCACAATGTACACCTTAAGATAAGTAAAAGTGTAATTAATCTCACCTGGAAGATATATATTGTATATGGCTGCAGGTCTCCAATCTCAATAGAGCCAGGCATATTTGTGTTTAGTTGAATAGCCGCTCCGTCTTTGTATAAAATGTACGAGATAATCTGCCCATTGGGACGCTCTGGTTTAGTCCATGCCACTCGAAGTGCCGTCTCATTAAGTATTATCAGGTATGGAGGGGCAAGGCCACTTGGAGCTGGAATAATTCGTGAATGACAGTTTAGAAGCCTTGAGCATTAATACGGGTGGAAAAATGGCAATGAACCCAGATTAAGTTTCCGAAGATTTACATTGTTTGTACAAACAGTAGGAATAGCAATTGTCTACCTCCATCTTGTGTTGTGATGTAATCTGGCTGACTAGAGATTGTGGCGGCTCCGTGGGTGACAATAGTAACAATGACCTCATAAACAGTATTCGGCAGAAGGTTGTGAACTTCAGTTTTCTGGACGTTCTCTGCTTGGGGTAATGAAAGGACTTCTTCTGTAGCAGGATTGGTAACATTGACTACAAATTCATTGACCTTCCCTCTGAGTTCATAAACACTTGGGGTCGTCCATGAAACCTCAATTGAAGTATGATTGAGTGGCTTAGTCGTGATGATTGGAGCTTTTGTTGGTATTCCCCCGAAAGTTGTGACTTCAGCAGAGGGAAGGCTGGTGGTGTGGCCATAGTCATTGTACACAGTCATGCGGTATTGGTATGTGGTGAAGATAGTCAAACTCTTGTCTTCGTAATAACGGTCGGTTCCAACAAATATGCTAGTCCATAATCCGAATCCAACTGGTTCATCTGCAAGGTAAGGGTTTTTAATTTTTTTGTCATAGACCTGGCGCTGTATCACCCGAATGGGTTACGTGGAGCCCAGTGGCGTATTTAGCCTAAGGGCGTAGGGGCGATGGCCACCCCCTCAGCCTCAGCAGAAAAAAATTGTACCTTTTAAATTTTGTAAATGCACATTCCAGTACTATACTAGTAGTAGCTATGCGTATTATATGAAGGAAAGCATAAATGCATGAACACTAGTGCCGGTATACAAGTACAACAGTACATTGATGGATGATCTATAATAGACCTACTATAGTACGTAATAGTCACTGGTATGCAGGCCTACAAACAGGATATAATATTATGCATTAATATGCACATTGTATAATATGGAGGCTGCAGCGCCCATAACTAATTGATGCATTGGATATGATCGTAATGATTACTAACTTTTGGCCACCCTCTCAGTGATTTTCTAAATACGCCTCAGGTGGAGCCATAAAACCCAATCATGCTTTTGTCATAGAATCATGAGCTATCAGTAATCTTTAAAAGTCACGTCACTGGGGACTGCATGGTGAGGTAAACCAACTAACCTTCCAAGGGCTGCCTAATCTTCAGACGCGACAATTCATATCTGATATTTGGACCATTTGGAAGCGAAGGCGCTGCCCATACAACAGAGATGAACGTTTGTGAATGGGGAGTTGGATTTGGCGGTGCTTGACCCTGCGGCACAGATGGGCTAGTGATGACCACCACAGCAGGACTCTCTGAGCAGCCACCATCTATATAGACAGAGTGAGTGCCATGTGAGTCATCAGCATATTGCAGAACTTACCAGAGCAAGCCGTCACGGTGACACTGTATTCAGTGTATGGCACTAGATTCGCAACCATTATTGATAGTACTGAGGTATTTGTGACTTCGATTCTCGGTGTAGGCAGCTTGATGATGTATGAATCCAAGCGTCCATTTGGACTGATTGGTGGCAGCCAAGACACCTCCATTGATGTCGATGTCAGCACGTTCACAGTCGGTGCTTGCACACCTCCAGGCCCTGACGAAATGGAAATTTAGAAAAAAAAAAAAGAAAAAAAAACGCTCAGAAATACAGTATTACAAACGAAAGGGAAGCAAAATTATAATGTGGTTACGCCTCGGATGAAATAGGACTAGAATCACTGATTTACTTTCTACCGGGAAATACTTGTGCATTATTACATTTTTTGTTCTGCACGAACTCACTTGATGATCTGGTGGTCACACGAGCCCAAGGTCCATAACTAATGCCAGCATCATTACGGACCATAATCCGATATTCATATTGGGTGGCAGGTGTCAGTGCTGCTGCTTGGTCTAAATACTCCTTTGCATCAGAGGGAAGGAAGACTTGGACAAGCACTATATCGTCGTCATCTGGCTCCTTGCGTTGTATGCCAAACTGTGTGAGCATGCCGTTGGGATACTGAGGGTCTCTCCATGTGATGAGAATAGCAGTTGGGGATGTCGAAGTAAGTGAAGGTGCAGCTATACCCTCAGGTCCTGTTTGATCAGAAAGGATAAGATCAGATAAGGTTAGTTAAAGTAAAGTGAATAAACACTCAGACAGATTAATCAAGCGATAATAGTATTGAAAGAAAGTTGCGACCCAAATGATAGGAACCAACCACGGCATTATACCAATTCAACTACATGTTCTTTGTATACAATGTAGACTTCCACCTCTAGCTAAGTTCAGATGTGACCAGGTAACTCTTGACTCCTACCTGAAGTAGTCCCATTTCCACCTGGAAGTTTGGTTATACATCGAGTTATTATGATTAATAATAGTTGGGTAATTAAATATGCAGAAGAGGGAATCAGAGAAAACTGAATGATGTTGGTCTTGCTATACTAGTATTCCATACCTGCACTTTTCATCGTGACTTCAGCCGAGCTAGAACTCATCGTGCATCCTCCAATAGTACAGGCTTCAATATGGAAAGTATGTGTTGTGAATGGTACCAGATTGTCCAGCATATACGACGTAAGATTGCCTTCCACCTTTGAAAAAAAAAAAAACCCAATATTTTCAATGTTAGAGATTCATGCTCCAAGGTATATGCAATCAATGAGAATTGTCCCGATCTAGTTAGCTGACTTACCACAAACGTTAGGACACTGTCAGTGTAGATTCTGTAGGCCGTAATTATGCCATTTGGTTTCAGCGGAGCAAACCATCGCAAAGTGAGCGTACTTGACTCAACTTGGGTAGCCATCGGGGGGTCTAGCCCTTCTGGTTCTGTTAAGGGAGATGGTCAAATGCAAACGGCCTGTTCTGATGTACTCACTATCTTGTTTGGTGGTTAGTGTAGCCCACATAGACAAGGCTTGACCATATGGGTTGACTGCTACAACTCTGAATTGATATGCTGTGTAAGGTTGCAAGCCGGTCTTCAGGAACGTCATGCTTGTGGTTGGTTGTGGGAACATACTGCACAGAAAGGTTATTTATTGGAATTACAAGAGAGTTTGAATGGCCTACTTCTGGATCGGCGCATCTTCTGGTAGTTCCTTGAATTGGAGTTGATAGGCTGGTTCCAATTCACTGTTTGGCCGGGCTACAGTCTGCCACACGGCTCTTATGGAAGTGGATGTTGGCGACGTCAGAATCGGCGATCTGACTCCATCGGGTTCTATAATAAGAATTAATCATTCTGCAGGTATCGTATGGCATGCCTACCTCCTTGGAGAGTGTCAACACCCTCGATGTGGCTGACAAGATAACCAGCCGTGTTAGACGCATTGACTTGAATACTGTAGGTGGAAAACGGCACCAAGCCATTGATCAGAACAAATTCGGGATTCTCTGGAGGGATCTCGCTGGATTCATACATGCTTCGCCTGTCTTCATTGTCACTGAAGTCAAAGTTATCTGTGGAAAACATTATGTAGCCTCTCTATTCTAACACCATTTTTAAACTCGTATACCTGGATCGACATAGAATGGTCCTTCAAAGTATATGTTGTAGAAAACAATGCCATTGTTGACTTCCACTCCAGTGTAGCGAACTTCTACAGATCGAGCTCTAGTTAGACCTATTTCCAGACCAACTTCTCCAATAGGAGGGGCTTCTTGGGTGCGAGCTGCAATCTCATTGCTAGAACCACAGCCTTTCACAGTGCACGCTGACACCCGAAACCTATGCAGGCTCCAGGGCTGGAGACCATCAATAAACTTGTAAGTAATAAAACTTGAGTTGAGAACTTGCAGGCCATTGTGATACAGTCGGTACTCAATAATAATCCCTGAAATTCACCAATTGATTAAGGTATGTTATTGATTTCCATGTCTCACCATTAGGAAACATAGGTTCCAACCAGGTTACATTCAGTTCTGAAGGACTAGGAGATACCACAATGGGCTCAAGAACTCCTTCGGGGGCACTTTCTTCAGTTGTAGCATTGGATGACACACTCGACCGGCAACCTCCTCCAGTGCACGCCTAAACAATCCTCATAAGAGATTTGTACCACTGTCAGAAATAAAAAACTTACGACTACACTGATGAAATATTGTGTGCCTGGAATGAGGCCGTCCAGGGTGTAGTCCTCAAATTGGTCAGTTTCATTATACATGACTTGACCCTCCAGGAATTCTCCAAGTGAAACATAGAGCATGTAACGTTGGAGATCTCCATTAAGTTGTTCAGGTCTTGTCCATTGAACTTCAATTCTATGGGTGCCTACATCAGCAGAGAGCGGGAATTAACATGTAAAATCTCCAGCCCGATATGGACATACCAAGAACAGTTAGACGGGGAGGCTCAACGAAGCTTGGTGGCAGTTGTGCAGTAGTAAGCACAACTTCCCCACTGGATGCACACCCTACACGCGTACAAGCCTCCAAGTTAACACGGTACCCAGTGTAAACCTGGTATATAAAGTTAAGAATATCGCAGAATGACCCAGGGACAGACATACCCTAAGATCTGTGGCGTTGTACATGATTTCACCACCACTGTACACTAGCTGTCTTTCAAGATAAAGATTATAACCTGTCAGGACGCCGTTCGGGTATCTGGGAGGCGTCCAGTACAAGAACATGTATTCTCCACCCCGTTCATACACAATTGGAGGGTTCACCCCACCAGGAGCTATGGCAAAAAGGAACATTGCAATATCATGTGAATGTCAAATTTTGTCTTCACCTTCTTCGAAAGTGATGACCTGGACAGATTCCTCACTCTCAGTGCATCCGCCAGCAGTGCAAGCAACAAATGTAACCGAGTAATTCGTGAATGGTACGGCATTCGATATTTCGCCAGAGAACACATTAGGCTCAAAGATGGCCTCAACAAAGGCCGAACTATTGGACTGGTCAGTTGCTCGTAGAATGAACTCAGTCAACTCGCCAGTGTTTCCAGTTGGTTCTGACCATCGGGCACTGATTCGGTAGCCGCTCAGCACTTGGACTCTTGTTGGACCGCTAACCCCAAAAGGTGCTGTGTTGTGAAGAACTATTTAGTAAAATGGAATTAAAAATAAGTACAGTGACATACGTCCACTCTTAGTGCGACCAATTGACCATTCACTAACTGCTGACCCAGCTGGGTTGACCGCTTGGACATTATACATGTATTCTGCAGATCAAAGGGAGCTTACCACCATGTTCATATTACCATGGGATTGTTTACCTGTGAAGCTCTCCAAGTGATGGTCAGCAGTTGTAAACGAGGTTCCCTCATACACAATACTGGATTTTTTCTCAACACACGTTTTCATAGAAGTGGAAGTCGGACATCCATCCATATTGACGTTCACTAGTTTTTTGTAGTTCTTTGCCAAATTATAGGTTTTGCGTGAAAAAATCAATGATTTCAAACATCCTCCAAAGCCTTGAAAAAAGGAGAGTAACATCATATTCGCATGAATTAAGGGTTACTATGGTTACTTCTATTAAATTGACTTTAATTAGGTTTTCGGGGCAGAGCGCTGGCAAATCGTACTTACTAGGTTCAATGTGTGACAACCTGTTTTCTCTTATATAGGTCATCACCTCTTCATCGTCTGTCGGGATACCTCCAATGTATAGGTCTGACGTCAAATAGAATTCCAAGCGTGTGCCAGCATCTCCATTAAATTCATTTGAAGCATAATCCAACTGAAACATATGCATGTATGGGTGATTGTATTAGTTGAAAGTTTGTATAACATAAAGGCGCATTTGTTTTGTATAAGTTTCAGGAAGCCGAATTTGTGAAAAGCATGAGATAAATGGTAAATGTGACGCGAATCGATACTGTGCAGCAACAACGCACTACAGCGTCATGGAATATGCCAATAAGCAGGCAAAGTGTAAGTAGCCGATATAACTAAAGACAAAGCTACAGCCTATAACTAGAGGCTACAGGAAGCGTCCCAGTGTGCACAAAGGAGAATTAATAGTGAAAGATTATTCGTGCAATTTGAATTTTTGAACGCCTAACAAATATCAAGAACATCCCCAGTGACGACAAAGTTCTTCTCCCCTCTCGTTTCAATTCCTAAGCCATCCCGTAAAAATGTGTCAAAATTTTCAGCCGCAATTGGGCAATTTCTCATAAAACATGGAGAGTGATTCGTATCATTATAAATTTTCATTTCGTGCATTGTGCTGCCAAATACCACATAGATGAAGCAGCCACACAAGCAATTGATGCATATATTGATGGGTGGACTTACATTAACATCGCTTGCCTAGAATAAACAAGAAGAGCAGCAATCAAAATGAGGGACCGTCGCCAAAATTTTGCCCAAAGCATTCATTGCATGAGGCAACATTTTCCCAAAAGGATCGTCAGCCACCTTTAACATCTATACACGCTCGGTTTCAACTTTCAAGAGGTCCGTCATTACAGTGTATACGTTATATCAAGATAGGTATTGGAGCAAATATGTGACGTGGGATTAGGTTTAAGATTTGTGTCGTGACGACAACAATGCTTAACCCTAACCCTGACCCGGAACCCTGTCAATGATTATACAGTTGTCCCAGAATATTTTTCTTGTATAATTTCATTGACAGAAGTTCAAAAAATAATAATAATAATAAAATAAAGGAAAGAAATAATGTACGGTAAATGGCTACACGTATTACTAGTATTTACAACTAAAACATGTATAGACGTATGTTTGATAATCCGATCATGTTCTTTGGTTTATCTGGGGAGTTACAAATTAGGCTAAGACAATCCCAAAATGTATATGGAAGCATCACAGCCACACAAGAAATTCTTGCATAGTGTCATTTGACAGAGACTAATTGAAGAGTATCGTGGAACCAAAACCTGTTTCGAATTATCTAATATGTCTCAAGGCAGGTTAATATTTGAAATATTTGAATAATATGAAGAAATGACAAGCATTATGTCCACAATACTCACGTTCACATTCAGTTTTCCGCCAATCTTGTCCAACCTCAGTGTATGCCACTGTCCATCGCAAATGTTGGTTATGTTGCTCAACATGACTGTTGTTCTGTACGATGGGGAGCTTATTTCCCAGTAAAGACCACCTCCGACCATTTGCACAAGGTAATACGTCTTTGGTGCCCCGTAGGCAAAGAAGAGCAGACCAGATTTATACTCAGTTCGCATGTCAAAAATATGTGCCATATTCGTATTTGTGCCAGTGAAATAGTTTGGAGGATAAGTTGCATATCCTGTGGAACAATTGCACACTATATTTCTTAATATGATACCCATACGTACCAGTTCCTAGAAAGTGGTAAGCCCGTTCCAGATCTACGGGGCAGCCTGAACCAAGATTTGCCATGCCGAAAGCCTCGGTATTCATGTTCCAGTCCAGGGGCACCCATATCTCCTCTGGTGTTTCTTGGATTAGGATTTTCACATCTTTTATGCAGCCCATGAAATTCCGATCAGTAACCTAAATAAAACGAGAATTTATGATACCATTAAGCTATGTTATATCTATGCTATAATTACCTGAGCTCTTGAATCCGATTCTTCACGTTGTAAAATGTAGTCATCAGGAATCCCTCCAATATAAACTCCGGAGTTTTCTCCGATTATTGTACCAGTAGCACAGTCTGCTATTTTCTCTCCTGTGAAAACCGAATGGATATTGTCAATGTGCTTATTTTTTTGAAGAAATTCAGAAATCTGGCTGTTATTTCATTGAATAAATTCATAATTAAATTAAAGTTTTAATATGGTACACAGAAGCTGGTAAGTTAGAATTGATTCTAGGAAGCTTAAGCATGAAGCAAAGCAAGAATTAAAACTATGGTGTGAGTTGCACATCCTCTACACACATCTCAACACGTACACACAAAATAGTAAGAACAGAAAACGAACAGTGCATTAGAACAAATCAAGTATGGAGATCATTAACAGTCAATCAATCATTATGAATGACTCCATCAACAAGCCTTCATGGATATCCCCCACAATGTTTCCCCATAATGTTGTCACATTCATTGTACGCAGGTAATGGACACAGGTGCTGGGCCAGACAGTGAAGTACACATCTTGGGTTGGAAAAGGTAGGAGTGACAATCCTACTGAATCCGTACACATAGATGCAAAATTTATAAAATTATAAATAAACCAGTTGAAATCTGGTCAATACCGATTCAAACTGGTCAGATCAGGTTTTAACCAATCAGAACAGGTTAAAATCTATCTTTATGATTGTGGTTGGTTTTGGCTACATAATAGTATGCTGATCTTGGACAGATTTGTGCACGGTTTGTCACCTGTGTTGTCAAGTTGGTTTCCTTTTAGTTAGGGAATGTCAAGAGAAGTTTATTATATCATCATAATTTTCAAAGAAATGATGTCAGAAAATTGAAATGCATATATATTATGGAGTCCATGTCTGCTTCTTTCCAGGTCTTTTGCCATTTGCCATATAGAAATCTATTTGAGCTGATATAGGAAAGCAACAAAATAATAGTAAGCAAGGAGCCATAGGACTGGGAAGCATTTTACCAACTTTCTAACTTATTACTTATTGTGTGAGCCATGATACGTTTTCAATGATATTTCCGTAGAAATCCTTCGATTCACATGTTGGCTCATTCAGGCTATTCTGGCTGATTTCGTATTGTGGTCCACTGCTTGCCACTTTCGAATATCGTGCCTGGAAGGGTCGGTGAGCGGGGAGGAAGTAAACTAGTAAACAACGAACGACACCAGCACCTGAGTAACCTCCATCGACACGGATTTGACCAGTTCTGGCCCTACGCCGAATGATCACCAAGTGCCATTTATTATCGGTGTAAGATATTCCTTCGTCGCCAGTGATTGTGAGGAAGAGAGAGCACCCTGAATAGAGGGACGGAGAGGAGTGAGATATGAGGACATCCAAGGCATGCAGGTCCACGACCTTCAGTGTGTAAAGGCCCCATTTGCAAATGGCAACAATGGTGGTCCCAATAGGGACCAACCTGGACAAACTTAAATACCAAAGAATAAACATTTGACCACCTGTCCATGAATTATCAAGATAGATTGCCCCGTTTTTAGAACGGCGTCTGGCTCGCATGAGATGCCACTCGTTGTCGTTGTACGGAAGGCCCTCATCATCTGTGGTGGTTACTATGGACGCGCACCCTATGTGACGTCATATTTACAATGATTACGATAATAAGGAATAAGAGATAACGAGAAAGATGAAAACAAATGAATATAATCAAACTGAATACATTTAAAGAATATTTGGCAAGGCTACATCTTTGGACCATGAAGCTCTTGATTAAGAAGTTTAAAATACAAAGCTGGATAAAAAGATTGCTAAGCAGCTTAGGGATAGACCTTCGTAACGGGAATTAACGACCAAGGTGCCCGTTTTGCCTCTTCTTCGTACTACCACATGGTGCCATTTACCAAGGTACGATTGACCTTCATCTCCAATAAGTCCAACACTGGTCACACAACCTTGTGTATAATATAAGTAAACAAATACTAGTATCAGTCACACAGTCCAGACAGAGCATTCCATACGTACACTGCATGCAAAAAATCAGACTAACCAAAAACCAAAGATATTGAGAAGCTGCCGGCTAGCTGGATTAAGCTCTCTTTGAGTCACCGACCTGTGTATTCGTCACCATTCACCCTGAGTGTTCCAGCTCGGCCGGATCGCCGCACTTGTACATGATACCAAGAGTAATCCGATATGTTGACATATTCGTAGTCGAGTGTGACGACCGTGGCGCATCCTAATACAACATTATCAAAGGGTGACCAAAATGTGAGGCGTGAGCAGAGATAACGACAGTGACAAAAACATGGTGAGTATGGTATCAATGATGGGAATAATTGATTAAATTGTCGTCAGAATTTCACCAATGGCAAGATATTGTTTGAAAATTGGTCACTTTATGAGTTATGAATCTGCAGTGTACCTTGAGGATCATAGAGAAACCATGGTCGACTAGCTTGGAGCTGCAAAGCAATGAACTCCTCCTGAGCTCCCTCTGAAGCAGCAAAGAACAGCAGTCCGTCTTCTTGGTTTGTGCGGAACCACAGCTCAATTCCTACAGGAAGAACATTATCATACCGTTATGTCAGTGATCTATTTACCGGTGAAAGAAACTCCTTGCGGAATTGTATAGGAAGGAAAGCGCATGTAGCCGGTTCCAGAGAATCGCATTCCAGGCTCCACAGAGGGTGGTGGAAAGTTAAATGACGATTCTGTTCTCCGTACAATGTAGTACGGATCAGGCCCATTCAAGTGTGCGGGAGTTGTCCAAGAGACGTCAAGGCTTGACATGTTGTATGGCTTAATGATTGGTGAACCCATTCCCTCAGGAGCTGTAGAGAGAGTACAATGCGTACTAAGTGAGCGTTAACGATACTCACCAGCAAAAGCAGTGCGTGCACTAGATTCAGAACTGTTTGCGCAGCCGACCGAATTACAACCTCCGACAATAAATGTCTGATTGGAATATGGAGGGAGCCCGTCAACCACATGAAAGCTTAAATTTCCCGGAACCTCTGCCACAATCTTGTGAATTTTCTTGATTAAAACATGGTTATAATACCTAAGGTGAACTAACCTGCCAGTAGGTTGGCGGAGCAAAAGGATTTAAGGTCAAATTGTTGTATCTCAAGTGATAAACGGTGTAGCGGATTATTTCACCCCTTGCTTCTTCAATCTCCTTAGGTGTTTCCCATGTTACGTTGAGAGCATTACTTGAAACAGCATAAATGTGCGGCTCCGTCATGGTCACAGGCACTGCAAAGAATCAGGTTTTACTTCCTGTACTTTGCTGGTATGTCAAAAAATACCATCTTCTAGAGTGCGGCCTGTTATCCACTGACTGGCAGCTTTGCCAAGAGAATTCTCACTGAGGACTTGGAACTCATAATTTGTAAAAGGCGTAAGTTGATGCTGGGTATAATTGGTGTCTGGAGGTGCGAGAGCAGGTATGTCTGTTTCAAATTCTGCCAATGGGTCGTATTGGCCGCCAGTGTAGAAGATGCGTCTTGTTTGGGGCTGTCGCATACCTGAGTCATCAGGTAAACCCCTCATCCACAATTCGTAAAATAGAATTACCCCTGTGGTTGAAATCAATGCATCAATCCATTGTTTGGGGTGATGAAGGATATTACCATTTGGTTCCTCAGGTGGTTCCCAGCTGATGTATAATGACCTACTAGATATGGCTGTGATATCAGGGGGAGCTTGACCAACTGGTACAGCCTCTCTTGTGGTGACATTTACCAATTCACTTCCCAAACATCCACCATCAGTACAAGCTTCTACCATGAAGGTGTACTTCCAGTAGGAATGCAGATCATCTAGTGTGGCTGATGTTTCTAACCCTTCATAGTGCGTCACCACTGTTGTGTTATAAACATTGTATGACTTCAATACATAAGCCTGGATGTTTCCATTAGCAGAAGTTGGACGACTCCACACAAAAGAAGCGCTGGTAGCTGTGACTCCAGACACAATGATGTTCATGTTTCCGGATGGAGCGGCTGCTAAGGTGCGGACGGGCACCTCAATGCTCACTGCTGATCCGTTGTCATTAAAAACCTCCACTTGATAGATGTATACTGTGTAAGGTTCTAAATCGGAGTCCAGGTATCTTAATTCTGTGCCGGGTTAATACATGCATGAATGATTATTGGAAGACGTTGTAAGCTCAACAAACCAGAAGCGTTCAACGAGGCGACAACTCTGCCATCTCGTAGAAGGTCGTATCTTTCAACAACACCATTTGGGTAGTCTGGTACATTCCAAGTTAAGAGCAGCTGGGTGGGGCTGATGTGTGTGTATTGCGGTGGTGGTTGCTGAGACGGGGCTGAATAAATAAACACGAAAGAGCGATGCAGCAAAGTGTAGGTGAGGTGCTATACCAGTGCTGCATCCAAATGGGTTGTCTTTTCTCAACTTGCTGCTGCCTGGCTTGCACTCACCACATTGCCTTCCTTCTGTGTACATTTTACAATCACATTGACCTGTGACTGGGTTACAGGTATCATTGACGCTTCCTGAAGTATCACAACCACAAGGCTGGCACCTTTTAATGACCAAGTTGCATGCAAATTTCGAAAGTCTTGTACACCTTACCTGCCACTTTGGTCCTGTCCCCAGTATCCGTCACCACAGGAATCACATCTACGACCACCAACTCCAGAGTCTCCTTGCAAACATTGGCATTGTCCAGTGATGGCATCACAGACAGTTCCCCTGATAGTGCCAGTTCGGTCACAGTCACACAAGCTACAACCTCCTGCTGGATCAGGGTTGATATAATAGCCTTCTTCACAAGAGTCGCACTTGAGTCCGCGTCGATTGGAGATACAGGAACACTGCCCAGTGTTTTGGTCGCAGGTAACATCGTTCGGAGCAAGTTGGTCTCCAGGGACAGTACCGGTAGGATCACATGAACACTCTTCACATCCTTCCTCATTGCTTGCACTCAGCGAGTATGTGTTTGGTAAGCACTTATCGCAAGCCTTACCATGCGTGTTTTCTTTACACACACATTGCCCGGACAACTTGTCGCACTGTGAGCCTGGGACTGTGCCTGCTGGATTACATTGGCAGCTTTTACAGCCAATGACCAGCCCAATATCCAGGTCATAGAACCCGGCGGTGCATTCATTACACTTTAGGCCCTGCACATTTTTTTTGCATACACACTGACCAGTGACTTTGTCACAGAAGGACCCAGGTTCTGTACCAGCTTGATTGCAATTACACTCATTGCACCCTTGTCCAAAGCCGAAGAACCCATCCATGCAGCGGTCACACAACTGCCCCTCGTAGTGAGTTTTGCAAGAGCATTGACCTCCATTAGGGTCACAGTAGATGCCAT
This sequence comes from Capitella teleta, assembly GCA_000328365.1. Taxonomy (NCBI): domain Eukaryota; kingdom Metazoa; phylum Annelida; class Polychaeta; family Capitellidae; genus Capitella; species Capitella teleta. The sequence continues at coordinate 482,361 of KB305378.1, read as the reverse complement.
TAGAGCCATCTGGATTACACTGGCAAGCTGTGCACCCAAGGGGATTGCTGGCATCTAGGTTGTAGTAGCCATAATCACATAGACTGCATGTTCGACCTGGAAAATTATATCGTCTTTCAAGAATTCAAGGCCAACATGGTACCTGGCTCACCTCTGACGTTCTGCTTGCATATGCATGATCCTTGTGTTTGGTCACATGTTATGGCACCAAACTTTGTTCCCCTAGCATCACAGCCACATGCTTCACAGCCGGCTGGATTGGAAGCTTGGAGGTTGAAGTAACCAGGCAGGCAGTCGTTGCATCTCCTCCCAGTAACTAACGCTTTGCAAGAACAGTTGCCACCAACCTGCGCATAATTATCATTAACCTGGTAACTCCAATCATTGAGATTATACTTTACCTTTTCACAATCAGTTGTCGTGCCATCCAGTCCTGGCAAAAAACAATCGCAAAGTTCACAAACATCTTCAGCATACAGACTGCGGCCCGTGGGTCGGTAGTACAATTCTTCGCAAACATCGCACTGACGACCAGTCGTGTGATGTCTGCATTGCTGACAGACGCCACCGCCTCCACGGTCATGGTCATCGGGAAACTGGTCTTCACTTTTATCGTAGACACAGCGGTCGGCGTGATTATAGCACTCGCACTTCTTGCAGGCGAATGCTTCGAACTGGTTGCCCCTCCGGAAAGATTTATCATTGTAAAGATCCTGACATCTATCACACTATAAAAAAAAAAAAAAAAAAAAAAAAAAAAAAAAAAAAAGTACAGATGGGACTCACAATTGTGGATTATTCTACCTTATTTCCTTCCGTGAATGAATCAGCTTCGCAGTTGCAGACATACGGCAATTGTTTGGAGTCACATTCTTCAGCGTGCCCATGGCAGTCACACCTTGAATATAGCTCAGTGATGGTTGCTGCATTCGATAAAAATTCACAATCGCTACCTTCCTGTTACGATGAATTCATAAACACCGAAGTATTGATGTCTTGGTGCGGTTGCATAGAAATGACCCTGAAGTCTGACACGAATTTTTGTGGCCTTGACAAACTCAATCAAGGTTGGGGTATTATAGAAATCATTGTGACCCGGACGTGGGATCGGTTCTGATGATAACAGATTGAAAGTGATGTTCCCTTTCGATAGTGGGACGTTTAGGTTGAGCCTATGGAAGTATTTTAATAGAGAATTTAACCTCCACATTTCAAGACCCACGTTCCAAGCTGAAGGCAGTTGACGTCATTCGGAGCATTCAGTTGTCCGTTATTCTGCTCACCAAAAGCAACAGCGCAGTCTTCCGCGTATATTTGCCACAATTGCCAGTTAGCATTACCCTCTGTCTGGCGAGATATACTCACAATTCTTGGACTAGGGCTGTAGAATTGGAGGACCACGTAGAATACCTTTGTAAAGACAGGAAAATAACACCGAACCAACTCAACACTGGGTAGACTTACATGGAATTGGTCACCAAGATCAAGGTCGATAATGACGTCATCAGAGAAGTCTGAGATCCAAATACTGTTGCTGTCACCGTCGTTAAGGAAACCAAGGGGGTGGGCTGTTTCTCTTAGCCTTGGGTATTCATCCGCAAGGTTGTCAATCTCGGAATTCCTTATGCAAAAGTGTCCCTTTAAAGGACTGATTTTGGGGTGACTTGGTGGGCAGGGGCAAGATGACTGGATGCGAACACTTGGCATTGTGCCAGAATATACTAGATCGATTTCCCTTGAAAGGGAATCCTCAGAATTAGATTATGGTGGTGGCTGTATGACGTGAACGAACCTATTAGACAGAGTTTCACTGAAGAAAAGAATGTCTTGAAGTTTTCCTAGAAATTGGTCTTGCCCTGTGAGGAAAAGTCAGATAGTATGCAAAAGATGAAGGAACTGTTTATGCACAATTAATACAATATAAAGCGTTTATGATTTGAATTTGCATATAATAAATATCAAGGCTGTTGGACCAGTCACCTTCCATATTTTGGCCTATATGCATTAGTCCAATATTGTCGTCGACCGGATTGGTCATACGCTGAGTTGAACGAGCAGAGTATCCAAGATCCGTGCCATCGACGAACATACTTGCGCTGCTCTCGTACACCTGGGGAAAAGTTGATTAGCTTAAAGCAAATGTATTAAGTATATTCAGCCTGTGGTATTTCATGCGTGTACTTATATTACCTGTTTTAATTTTGGTATTTTAACTCGTTCGGGTTCGTGTTTTTGGTTCAGGTGTAATTATAATGGATACGTGTTTATTGTGAAAGGTATGCTTTAATGATCATTGATCAATTCGCGTTATGGTTGATTAAAGACGCAAGATGTGTAATTACAAGTTTGAAGCACTTGACTGTCACTATACTTGTGGTAATGTTTTGATAAGTCCTTGACGCGTTCGTTTGTTGACATCATAATTTTATTGATCTTCTCCTTCCTCATCACCTGGATCCAATCAATCTCCCTAATTATTGATCAATTTGATCCCATGGGGCTTGAAGTATAGATTTAGCTATCACGCAACTTTGAGCTATGCTGCAAGTTAATTTATCGGAAAAATATCGGGCTGACCCGGGCAGCCACCTAAATATAAATTAGTTCAAACGGATCGAGAGATGCAACTGAAACCGACTCATTCGAATAGCTATCAGAGGAGACCATATATGGCGATGAGGATGATTCCATGTTCCGCGTGGCTGATCAGTAGGTGGAGAAAAAAAACAAAACAAAAAACAAAAACAAAAAAAAAGGAAAACAAACCCTCAGCTATCTACGTGAGACTCAATTCCGTATCGGTCAATATCGGATTTCTGAGCCAGCGTTGCTGGAATTTCGTGATAAGAGTTTTGATTGGGATTGATTGGTTTCATTGCTTATGCAGGTAGCGCCACCTGGCGCATGGAGTACAGGGCGTGGTGCAAGGAGATGTCGAAATATCGATTGCATTTATTTAATATGAACTCAGCAGGCTGTTAATATGCCATGACTCAGCTTAAATTACCAGCATGGTGAGTTATGTATTTCTACAAGTACATGCATAGCTGTATAGTTTTTGGACCATTGCTTGACCAATGCTGCTAATTAATCAAATTGCCTAACTAATAAGCTAATTGTGTGATAATTACCTGCACCGCCACAAAAGTCCATTTTCTGAGCTGGAAGTTTTCATGAAATGAAACCTGGCGAAGGGATTGTGTCGTCCGATATTTGAAGATGAGGGCCGTGAGCGAAATTTGCACCGAAATGATGAGCTGCCTCTGTGCGTTCACTCGACGATATTTCTCAATGATTGTCCTGTAAAAAAAAAAAAAAAAAAAAAAAAAAAAAATAATAATAATAATAAGATTAAAAACGCATATCATACACAAAAATTGTAGTCTTCAATCGATTTATAAGTCATTTTTAATAGTCATTATCAAATGTCATTGATGATTATTCTTAATTGAAGTTATATTAATACGCAATGCATGGTTGTATATATATACATGTACTTATTAAGTTATACAATTAATAAAGAAAGATGTCTTTTATATATAGTGATATCGGTTGATCCGTTTATAAGCATTTTCCTACTCTTGTTTATCCATATGTACATATTATGCAAACATTCTCATATTCTTTTCTCGATAACAAGAATATATGACCTTTAAATTATGAAAATTATAAACATTAGGATTCTAAGAAGAAGAAAAAGAAGATTTTTCGTTTGTGTGACGTATCTAATTAGCCATATGTTGTACGGATATAGGTGCAACGTTTATGAGCTTTAACTAAAGCATTCGTTGGAAATGTTCATTGCGTAGAAAGTGTATGATAGTATTGATACCGATTATACCCCCTTCCGGGGTGTTTCCGCACGATTTCCGCACGTAATCAAATAGATAATAATTAGGCTTCCCTAGATTCTGAGTAGCCGGAATTCCCCGTGCCAAAGTAGGTCCAGATGGCAGGGAATTCCTGAATTGATTCATTCGATCAAATTCGATCTGGATCAAACTCGCTGGCATCAAATTTTCATGTCCAATCACAGGATTTGGGCAGACCGCGAAAGAGAATGCGGCAGTCAATTAAAACTCTCGGCTTTCGTCTCACGAGAGCTTCGTTGCTATGGTAATAGCGTAAACATTCATTTTGAATTAATTATTCAGTTTTTGGTAAAGCATAGCAGCTTGTTATTTTCACTAATTTTAAAATAACTGTATTTATATCATTTAGTGTTACATACCCAGGCGTCTGTGCGTTCATCCAAACCCAGAAGGTCAGCGTGAATGCCCCGCCATCCCCAAGAGAGGGAGCACTAGCCATGGTCAGTGCGCACAGATACCCCGCCCGGAAGGTCACCGCGTTCGACTCGATATCACTGCCCGGTCTCCTGTTGACCGTATCTTCCGTGACACACACTCCAAGCCCCGAAGACGTCCTAATGAGCTCACGAGGCACAGGTAGAGAGGTACGTCGAGGACATTCCTGCTCACAGAAATCCTGTCTACAATATCGGATGGAATCTTGGTAGATTGAACTCTTGCAGTAGGCTGTTCTTTGCAGTAAACCACAGGTACTGGCACTAGGGATCGTGGTAATATCCTTGTTGTGTGCGGCATTTAGCAGATCAGGAAACTTTCGACCGGTGTCCTCCTGTGCGTGAGTTAAACCCACGGTGCTCAACATCCATAACATGAGTTTGAAGATATCCATGATCAAGAGTGGGACACTCAGGCGTGTAAGTAAGTTCACAGAAACATACCTGGAATTAAATGCATGGACATTATAACAATAACACAACCGCAATCAATCGATGGTTACAGTGTATTGTGTACACGGCATTTGTTGAAAAAAAAACGTGGTTGCTTAAAATGATGAACCGATTATAAACGCACCTGGAATTAAGAATATCCTCGTGTAACACCTGGTATTTCAACAAAATGATACAGGTAATCCAATGTAATCAATAATGTTCCTGGTGTCCGATCATAGACAGAGGGATCGCCGCGATCGGTGATGCAGAGATTGTTCTGTGATGCTATCTCAACCGCTCGCTTCGAAGTATTGACCGTTTCAGATGCGCGTTGGGGATTTTAAGCAGCTGGGCGATCGGCGTGCTCTGGCAGCAGATGTTCAATGTCGCGTGCCTCGTACATTGGGAATATGACATCGTGTGACTGTCAAGGATATTCAGTTGGGTTTTAATTGTATTTTCCTGTAACGAATTGAGAAAACGAATTCAATGAAAGGCGTGGGTATATAGTGAGCGCTGTGAGTATTAAATGCCAATAGATCAACCCTGATCAATGCAGGTATCAGGCGTGAATACATTAACAACACCTAGATCCCGAGAAAAAATCGAATCGATCAATGAACATGTACTAGAAATGACTGTTTAGTGTTCGTAATTTGTAAAATTATTCAAGTTGGATAGTTGAATGCTGGAGGAATAAGGGGTCTGTGTAGGCACGGCAGCTTTAATATGGACTATATGATATGATACATAACCCCCCTCCTATAATATCTCAATGCATTATGATAGGTAGACGGATATACAAAGGCATACTATTATGCAATCTGAACTACATGTATTTACAATTAACGGGCTTTGCAGAATATTCTTACTTCTCTGGATATTTTTGTTTTTGATATTATTTAATTATGTGAGCGATTGGTCCAGTTCAAAGTTTCATCCATGATAATAACTCCAAGTAAGCGAACGGATGCTCGAAATACCATGTTGATGTAGGAAGTTGGAGCCGCCAAACACGAGAGCAGTGCACGTGTACTTGCGGTATACAAGATGAAGAATTTAACACGTTAGTGTTCACTGCCAAGTAACCCAAAACATTAGAAACTAATTCCCTGGTGAAGGCAATGCCGGCTCATTTCTCATTTCGACTCCTCGCCGCCGCAAATTATTCACGAACTCGTCAATTTTTTTCTTTTCTTTTTTTTTTAACTATGGATATGCACATGCAACCTCAAATTTCAACCTTAATTGTTGCTTCAGCAAGTAAAATATACGTATCTACCTAGCATAATATATTCTATGAATGGGCAGTACCTGTTTCATTCAAAAAACAACAACATGCAACAACAATATAGCAAAACAGAACAAAACGCAAAAACCCAATCATTTGAGACCTATAAGTGCACTTATCCATGACAACCGCAACGTTGAAGCACTTTCTCTTCGTGCTGATCGATGTCTGTTGTATCAATTTTAAACAAGAACGAAACAAAACCTTCGCTGATAACTTCATATAGATTAGAAAATGATCGAATGCCCTTGATTGATGACGGGCTTTCACTGAAGACGCACCATGCTCGGCATTGCACTTTTTTTCAGTTGGCATTCAGTACGGTTTTTTTTTTTTTTTTTTTTTTTTTGTCAAATTAAAATTAGATCAAACCAAACCCCACCGAGTCGGCTTTAACTGAGCTGCAATTTGAAATTCCAGTCGTGCTTATCCCCCACAATTCTCCAAAACTCCTGGTTTAGCTTGGGTTCGGGGGAAACCTGCTGTCTGTTCTGTCAATCGCCTTACTTTAATCAATTGCCGCGACGTTATCGCAATTCCATCCGATGTAGGCGCCTGGACTGTCCCATCTTAACAGGTGAGAACAAGCTGAGGTGTATCCGCATGATATGTAGATTATAAAGAGGTCGGGAAGATTGATCATGCATTTATTAATGGTATTTATGAAGGTTTGTATTTAACCCCTAGTGCACCTACTTATTGCCAAATTTACATCATGAAATGAATGTAATTTTCACAAAATTTCTTGATTTTTTTTAATGGATTTTAGATACATGTCTCGGTTTAGATCATGTGCTGCTCACATTGACCACACAATGCATTTGCTTGCTTTGAAAAATGGAGTTTACAGTTTTCGCCAACTCTGCCCAAGACATATAGCTCGATAACTCGAGGGAACGACATAAATCGAGAGAAAGAAGAACGTTCCAATGTAAATAACATTTAGTACACTTCACCGCTTCCTTAAGCTGCAAATAGAAATCGAACATCCAGAGCTCTTGGTACATAAAGTCTTCACCTGGGCCTTCACATCAGTTGGAAGCCAAGCAGACAACTCATCAGCAATGTTTCGTTTCGCGTTCTTGCTGTCTTTGGTTGTGAAGATTGGTGCCATGCGTCTGCAGACAGCCCAATCGTTCTCTCAGTTTCAACTCGACTCGCCAGTTCTCTCGGAATCTCTGCTTTCTTCTAAGATTGAATGTGTTGTTCGCTGCACTCAAACAGATAACTGCGCAGCTGTTGACGTCACCCAGAAGTCGTCGTCAGTTCTGTGCAAACTCAGAGATAAAATCCAGGCATCAACACCCGTTCTACTGGTCACGGATCCTCCGTCCCAGCAGTTCATTCTAGGTACAGCAATCTCAGTATCAATCGTGAGAATCGGTGTTCTGATGACAGTTATATTCCATGTACAATTTGCACGTGTATTGAGCTTTTAATTTTGAATCGTGATACTCTTGTCTTTATTAGTCTATTTAACTATCTAATGACAGATATCAGTATGCGAGTTGATAGTCTGGGTCCTTCTGTCACAAAATACATTGTTGATACTTTGTTGAGGATACTGCCAAGGACAATGGAGCGATGGTTTTAAGGGTCGTGGGCGAATTTTCTTGGATTCTTAGGAATTGGCGCCATGATTGAGACGCCGAAATCCTGAAAACATGTGCCGTGGGCGATCATAGAGTTGAACAGTTGCATAATGTGCGCGATTAACGCATTTGGCGAATGTTTCAAGTGGCCAGAGTACAGCCCTCTAGTGCCATCGTGTTCGTTTTTCTTGAACTTTCCTACCGTGACCTTAACATCATACTATGTCACAAATGCGGTGCAAATAAGTGCTAGGTACAGGACTTTCAGTATCAACTATCAATCGTGCGTGGGCACGCCCATGGTCTATATTATAAGTTCTTCGATTGTTACTAATCTGATTAATATTATACTACATGCATGTAGTACTGTGCTCCACGTGTGAAAAATAAAAATAAAAATTAATGATCTTTGCATAGCAGTTTATTTTCAAAAATCGAATCATAATATTTCACAAAAAAAGGACAATTCATTCCAGTTGTTAGTAATTAACAAAAAGCAAAACAACGAGAGGATTTTAAACCAAATTGAGAAGCAAACAAGTATAATTAATCAGCAAAATAATAAGGTTAAATCGGGAAACAAGGAAAAAAAGGAATGTTTTAGATGTGAGGCTGTTTTTCTAGAATGAGAAAAAGAGAGGAAAAGAAAAGATAATACTGAGACAGGAGAAATAAACCATGACCTACATATCGGCATATGTAGGTCAAACAGCATATGTAGGTCAAACAGATCAACATAAAGCATAAGAGTAATTATGAATAATTGGCGAAATTACATAATTAGTTCACTAATCATTCTAAGAAAACAAATTAGGTCATTAACAGATTAGGTTAAGATTAATTTTATCACATGAATCCTTTTCACCAGAAAAAAAAAGTTCGCCAAAGTTTCACATTTTTAAAATAAAATGGCTGAAGATATCATAATTAGTTAACACAGGAAAAATTAGCAGCGAAGCAGGCACTTGGAGAGAGGGAGAGAAGTAAAGAGAAATAATATCCCTGCAGAAATCCAGATTAAAATAACTAAAATAAAATAGTTAATTAATTAGTTAGAATTAAGATATTCAACCATTTTCACTGGCGTGCAAAAAGAAGTAATTCGGCTCTTCCGACAAACCGAAACAACATTAAACAGTTCAATAAATTTACAGACAAATTCGTTAGGGTTTTGTTACATCTGCAGACGAGTATTACATAATAATAAAAGATCAAATAGCTGCAGTCTAAATTTAATTAATTCCGTAAGGAAGACATTCAGCAGCTGAGGAGTCTCACACACTCACGTAAAATCATGTCTCGCACTTGGGAGACACAAACCTAAAATCTCTCATAGTTCAGGTCTAATAAAACACCCCTATTCATTGAGACCGGCTCGGTATGGTCATTTAATAACAATAATTAAGTACACCTCCATTTTGAGGTAATCATGTCGGGGAATGCACGTACAAAATTCGGATTTCATTGAACAAAATATAGAAATCATTATTTTCATTGGTCCAGGACCATGATTTGATCCAATGGCAAGGAAATTCTGAAGTTTTGAACCTAAGGAATAAAATACATGTATATAATGAGACATTTGTCTGCGCTGGCAGCTGCAGTGAGGACCTCGTAAGAATTCCAGCCATGGCGATTGAAGTGGTCGAATTAGCCTGAATGTCAGCGCACAATTAAAAATAATAGAACTATTACATGCACACAATAAACATTGAAATTTCAACAGATTATTATTTCTGTAATATCGGAAAATAAAACGGGAATATGCTTCAATCACTCCTCACTGTTTGATTCACAACCCTTTAACTTCATGCCTAACCCCGGAAGAACACCCCTGAGCTCAAAACTCCAGAAATTAGCCCTGGAAGAAATTTCAACATTTACAGTATAAATTGCAACTCAGTTTTCTCGCAGTGATTCGAGATATTTCAAAGTTCTAGCTGCACTGAACAAAATGCCTCATTATACAACTGGATGACAAGATTCAGCGACAAACATAATTTGTTCGTATTAATTGAATCTCTAACGGTGATTGAAGATAAAATCAACAGGTAAATAGAACTAATGTAGGAATGTGCAAAAATGATGATTGTAATAATATATGAAAAAAAAAACTTGCGTTTGGGCTGATATGCTAAAACAATGTCAACCAACTAAGGTGGATGGGATACGAATGCGTTTGAACGGTGGCGCGTACACGCAAAATAAATGCAAGAAGCAGGAAAGAAGAGTTTTAACAATCAACGATTTAAGTAGTAAGGGAATTCTGGAAAAATATAAAAAAATCTGTATAAAAAACAGGGAATTACTTTTAAGCCAGACAGAGCAACTTCTTCCAGCGCTTCTTGGGTTTTTCTGCCCCACTCTGATTGGAGTTACCTCTCCACAGCACAGATTTGCATTTGTACTTGATTGACCCCCGACCCTTGACCTTCTCCAAGAGGCCTTTTTTGTCCATGGCAGCCAAGATGCACGTGTCGAACACGTCCTTAAGATTCTTCTGTGTCAGCGCAGAGCATTCGACGTATGACACAGCTCCGAGAGAGCGCGTCCGAGCGATGGCTTGCTCTTCCGTAACAGGACGCTCCTCGTACTGGTCAAGCTCAACAAGAATCTTCACATCGCCACGGAGATCGCTCTGAGTGCCCACCAAGATGACCGGCACCTTGGGGCTGTGCTTTCGAATCTCGGGAATCCATTTATCCAGAACGTTCTGGAAAGACGTTGGGTTGACGACACTGAAACACACGAGGAATACATCTGTTCCCGGGTAACACAAGGGACGAAGAGAGTCAAAATCATCCTAAGGGGTAGGAAAAAATTTATTTATAAATAAACGATATATTATTCATGACCAACCTGGCCAGCAGTGTCGCACAGCTGGAGTCGTATTGGTTTATTATCCACTGTTACCACAACTGGAAAAGAAAAGAAGAAAAAGAAAAAAACTCAGATATCTGAGATCGCTAAGATACAAACCTGCGTAGTTATCATATGCCGTGGGGACATATTCCAATGGATATCCGTTCGTTGTGTAGGACACGATAAGGGAAGTTTTCCCAATCGCGCCATCACCAACAAGGACACATTTCACACGCGGCTGAGAAGACTCCTCCGGGATGTCTGTTTGGGGACTCCCTTCGGCTGGCGAGGGATCTTCCTGCGCACAACTGACGACATGGAAGGAGTTGGAGAGGTCATCTGAGAGTGGCTTCAACTGACGCACAAAATTGTGTCGTGAGAGTTTGATCCCTGGAGGAGCTACAGGTGCAGGCCCCCCGCTGGCTCCTGTCAGCAGGGGACTCGCCTGGGGGCTGGGTGTGGGGCTCAGTTTGGACCGGTCGACTGCTCACCAACACTGAAACACAACACAGGATATGACATACAGACTACAGGGATACACAGATCTGCACTGAGTCACAAACTGAGACTATCAAGATTGGGATTGGGATGCAGAGCCAATGAATGAATGAGCAGCTGTCAGAGGCTCATCAATAATTTAAGTGTCAATGATTACTGACAGCATCTGAGTATGACTATGAGATGAAACTACTAATACTAGTATGACTTCAAATGACATGGCGACTGTCGGTGTGACAGAAGCCCCACAACCCACTGTGAACACACGGTAACACACCAATGACAATGAAGTCAGCACTGAGTGCGACATATCTGCAGGGTCAGTGACTGACACTACTATGACAGGTGATTACAGGCTTCATGGCGTGAAGTGACAAGTCAAGTGTCACTCAGTCTCAAGCTGACACACTTCGGCCACAAATAATAAGACGTAATGGATGAGCTAATAGATGTCGAATTGACACCGTTGATATTCGATAGTAACAAATACACGCACTGCATCAAATCATTCCTTAACCGGATAATCACACACAAAGTCGATTAAATCTAATTTCGTCGTTTATTTCCTCAACATTGTCCTTATTTCGGGAATTGGTTTCGAGGAAACCCCTATGACGTCACTCAACCTCATTAGCTGTGCGCTGATTGGACAATCGTTAGTGGAATCCCCTCAAAGTTTCCGGTTTCCTTCTCTCAGCGATATAAAAGTGATCTAGATTGCCTTTGGTGCGTTATGATTTCATCAGTCGCAATTTTCAGGCAAACGAAAAAAAAAAAATAAATAATAATAAAATAAAATAAAATAAAATTTTAAAATAAAATAAAATAAAATAAAATAAAATAAAATAAAATAAAATAAAATAAAATAAAATAAAATAAACTGCACACTGCATGCTGGTATAGTATTAGCACCAGGGTTCGTTAATAACCTACCCTTTTTACTTTGTTCTTGCTTTAATCACAGAACCAAAATATTAAGAAAAAATACTGAATAATTGATATATATATATATAATTTATTCCAATCGCAATTAAGCATTGACATTATAGAAAGAACACAAAAGGTAAATAAAGAAATAACAAGAATAATAATAGCAACAAAGTCAACATAAATGTGGTTTATGATGATTCAGGCTTTGTGCATAATAAAAAGGATAAACTGTGCTTTATGTACAATTTAGTGCTGAACTCAAATATCCCAGTCTCATATCTCTAAGTTCTAAAATGCAATATGCAGCACAGACAATGTCCTCGGAATATTTATTTTTTTTTTTGTTATTATATCTTTTGCTGTGTTTAATTTAAAATCAGCGATACCTGATGCATCTAAGAGGGTCACAAAAACCGATGATTGGTGACTAGTATAGTATTCAACTACCTCGTTCATTACCATGGTACACTGCATTGTCGAGTGCAACGGCTTAAATCCAAACTGGAGATCACTTGTATATACTGGTGGCTTATCTGCTCTAATTAAACTGCCCTAAACTAAAATAAAGAAAATTGTTTCTACATGCAACAGAGATGGTTAAGCAGCGCTTGTACACATCAACAATACACAAACATGGATGTAAGACAGATGACAAAAATGAACAGATTGTCATATAATTTATTCTGTATGAAAAAAGAAAAGTTGTACAAGCATTTATAGAAGAAATAGAAAAAATAATAGTATTTTTCAAACACAAATAATCAGGTATGAGGAATGCAAGGGGTTTTGATGCAGATCGAGAGACCAATTAACAACATCTATACATGCAATACATTGAAATAGCGCAATAAATTGATAAGCAATCTCATTAGCTTTTCATTCATGGAGGACAAAAAACACCGCTTCAGGGAACAATTTCTCTTCAACAAATTGTACAGAGTCAATGATCAAGTGAATCAAATTATATAGAAGAGAAAAAAAAATTTAAAGACTAGATCAAATGGAACGGTTTAGCAGCGACATTTTTCATTTCTTAGGCGTAGAGAAGTCACTGAAAAAAAATCATACTTTATATCAACAACTTTTGAAGCCTTAAAAATCCAAACTAACCTAATAATAGAGGCTAGTTCTGGTGCTTTGTGCATATGCTTATGGCCATACGCATGCTCAGCAGAGAATGTGTGGAAACGAACCCCTCCAATCGCTTTGTTTGCCAGCGCTGTTTCATACAACTGTAGAAAATGTGAATAAAGCAGAGCAATCTAGGGCGAAATAAACTCACTTTTCTGCCAAGAAATATTGGCACAATGCCATCATCCTCGGCATGAAGGATCAACACAGGAGCTGTCACTGCAGCGATGCTTCATCACGGAGAGATAATATTTGAGATCAGAATTGATGCTTAACTCACTGCTCATCGGTCGTGAAATAAATCTCGTTCGCTTTTAGCGCTTCAAGAAAAACCCACGAGAACCAAGGCATCATGACAAACGGCTGAAACGGCGATTTGTAAGAGAAAATTAGAAAATTTCACAGAGGGTGGAGTCTAGCAAAAGTACAGAAAAAGCTCCACTCTCAAGATGCCAATGATTTCATATTCACCTTAGCAAGTGGATACTCCCAAACGGCAGACTTGATATTATTGAATGGCGCTTCTAATATGACACCGCTAAGTGATAAACCTAAAAAAGAAATTCTACAGCTGACGAGTAAAAGAACATTAAATAGCAAACCTTGACTGGAAATCTTCCTAGCAACTTTAGTTGCAACTCTGGTGAATAAGATACAAAATGATATACTTCTGGGTCACCTTACGATTAAGTTGAACCACTCACGCTGAGCCAAGAGAATGACCCCAGATGTAGACCGGAGACTTTTTGCTGTGTTTACGAATCCATTTAAATGCCGCCATTGCATCGGCACAAACTCCTTGCTCAGAAGGATATCCCGCCGAATCTCCAAAACCTCAGCAGGAAAAATAAATATTTATAATTCAGCGTCGATGCAGACTTATTTACCTCTGTAATCAATCGCGATGACATGGAAGCCTGCACCAGATAGAATCTGATACATTTGCATGCGATGCCATCCCGCCCTGATGGTGAGAAAATTTACAAAGCAGACAATTAACTGGGAACGACTCACCTCGTACCGGCATTTCCGTGTAAGTATAAAACAATTGGAGAACCATTTGAAAGAGATTGAGCAAAGAAATTGGTATCGAGGGTGGGTGCTTTAACTTTTGATGGAAGTGTATGCCTGTGAAATAAATAAATATAATCCAAGATTAAACCTCACTTAAAATAGGATACAAATTAAAAATAGGATTAAAAGCAGGATCAAAATCAACCGAAATGGATGTGCATTCTTACCAAGCACCGACAAGATCTTCAGACGGAATCCACAGACTTATAGTATGATTAATGCCTTGTTGCGCTGGATCAGAGAGATTGGTAGAAGGGGGCCAGCGAACTGAAATACAATCAGTAATTAAACCACAGCGATAAGACTTACGATATTACGTTTATTCAGGAAGACAACTTCCTTTACGATCCATGGATTTAAACGAAGAACGATGGGAGCAACAAAGTACATCATCACAAAAGTGAAGCACACGGTTTTCATCGCAGCCATAACGTATACATTGTGAGGTCTGAAAAAAAGTGGTAATCCTCAAATTTCTGAGCTTCTCTTATTTTCACTTTGAGGCATCGGCAATCCTGTTGTGAGGAGGAGTATGCTGTATATTGTTATTGGACGTGGCATGAATTGGTTCTTCTGGTCTCTGTGAGGCGGCGTCACCCGTCCCCTCAGGATCATCGTGAACTCTTGTTCCACTTCTGAGCAACATTATCCTGGAAATATACAGTCGGGTAATAATTAGCTATATCTAGTTTTCATCAATAAAAATGAAATCCAAATTCCTGACGCCAAAAAAACATGATTTACAATCATACATCACACAATGGCCTTACTTAAGTTACTTGGAATTATATACTTCTCCAGTAAGTAATATCCAATGAGGCCTATAATTACAGGAAATTGTTGAATATTAACACGCAGATAATTATGGTATACATAATATATAGGTCTAAATAATTGTTATTACAAATTATGCTATGCATTTCTCATAATTGCCAATAATAAGTATAATCTTAATCAAGTCTGGAATTTTGTAAGGAATTTCTCAACATAACTGTCGTATCTGTTATAATGTTATATACTATAATCGCCAGATTTACAGAATGAAAAGGACGTTATGATTGTCATGTACACATGTAATGATGCACAAGCAATTGGCCCGATTGAGAATATTGTGTTGCCAATCCCTCTAGAGATTATCAGGTAATCACGGACATCGCAATTATTAAATATACTTGCAAAACATTCACTGTTTCAGCGATAACATATTTTTATCGCTATAAATCCGCAATCAGACTTCAGACCTGTGACACCGGAGCGATAAGAAATATCGAGATGAAATTAATAGAGACGAAAGCCTTATGACGCATCGTAGAAATAGCCACCACTGATTGCGTCGTGTGGGCGTTGACGCTCTTTCAATCCGTTATGTTCAGTCTCAAGGATCGTAATTTTGCGAGAGAAACATGCGGACTCTACATTTACGTGTATTATGATTTAAAGCATAGACTCAAAAAATTGCATCATGAATCCCTAGCTGCGCATTGCAGAACTGGGATGGCTCCTGCACTTATTTTCACGATTTAGGCTAAATCCGGCGGTATCCCAATCAATGTCTAACAATGGCAAACGATGGCAAAAGACCCAAAATTAAATACTGACAACATTCCAGTACATCACTGATTGATGTGTGTTGTTATTTGTTCCATGATTCCTTTGCTATGATTCTTGTCGTTAGATTTCAGAGAGACAGAACCGTCGATATTTCATATTTAGCTGGTTTATGAACATAGCATGGCATCGATATTGACTTCATCCTCATCAGGCTCTAGCCTTTTTTTTTTCCATGTATATTTTATATTTTCATAATGGTTCTTGTTACCTTGGTATTATCTAGCCATGACATGTTCACCACATACATTTATGTTATCACCATCTGTTTGATAAAATCACTTCCTCTACCTCATAAATCACAATTTTCACAATATATACGTCATACTACCTATCATTAGTACTGTAATTGTAATTTTCAACTATATGATGTTTCACTATGTGTCCTTTGATCTTATACTCATTTATATTCATAAAATGCTTTCACTTAACGCTAACCTTTTAGTTCAAATTCTTCTTTAATTCCATAAACGTATCTACTGTTTTACATATATAATGAGGCGAGCTAGAAACTAAGAAATGCTCACCTTCTTGAGCGGCTTTTTATTTCTCGTGAAAATACATTATATTCCTCATTCATTGATACAAGAATCACTATATGCTCAGTTGTCTAGAGTCTGATAACTGGCCACTTCTAGATTATGCTCAGGAAGCCAACGAGACCGTTATGTAACCAAGGATTCAGGATTATCGTCGGTTACAGCTTATGCAGTAATGCACACTCTGATAAGTTGTCATAATTCGCTACATTTTGAGAATACGCTATCAGTTTACATTTCCATATCAAAATAGAATGGATTTTAATAATTATAGCCTAAAGAAAAAGCCAAAGAGGACATAAATCGCCAATCACATCATAGCACGTGCAACGCGGGAAATTTTCGGCTTAGATTCGTGAAAATAACAGGTTTATTTTCCCGACTGATGGGTGCGAATAGTCGATTCTGACAATCTGTTTTGTTATAGAAAGCACTGAGTTAAGCCGGTGCCGAATGTTGAACTGTGAGTATTTGTTGTTGTGCACCACACAAATTACCGCATAAAAGATTGTAGTCGTTTCATGTGATTTGGGTGCCATTGGCGTCAAGTTTTGACACTTTGACAGCTGAGCGATAACATGGGTAAATTCCCATAAAATCTGCCTTACCACTACCAGACCTTGCGACCTATTCTCCTTTCCAAGAATCCTACTGCTGTATGGACCCCCAGATGGCTACACCTTGGAGCTATACCAGGCCTTACCTACCCTTTACCTAGCCCCCCAAGCAGCAGCATAGTGTATATGTAACAGGATAGCCGTTTTCGTAGCTGACATCAGTCCAGTTACTGAGTTAGACACCACAGGATACACAACACACACTCAGACACTGCACCAGATTAATCTGTGCTACCGCTTCCCCTGGGAAGTTACCATGCTACCCTTTATCAGTCTGTTTACCAGTCCAGTGCTTGCCTCTGCTTGCCAGTGTTTTCAGGTGTTTATTACCAATATACTGGTGTATCATACTTTCCTATAGGCCTATCCAATGCTGCATATATATAATATATATGCGGCATATGTTCTGCCATATAAAACTAGCCTATCCTTATGAAAAATCGCCTTTCACCAACAATGATATTACAATAGCCTACTAATTTCTCATGGATATATCACAAAACATCCATTCTAATCACATCTGACGTCAATAGTAGTTGACTTCTTTGAAAATAATCCATTTTTAATTTTTTATACGACACCAGCCTGATTCCAAGAAAAGCGCGAAATTTCAATCCGAGCGTCGCGGATGTTTATATTGCGCGACGTTCGCGGCTGCCAACCATTTTCTTAGTAAAAGTAGGACGTTGGTCATATGAAAAGAGTTCATCAGTAAATCTAAAACCTGTATCGATTGTTGTGGCGCTATGAAAAATTTCAGGATACAGCATGGATGCTGTGCTATTAGGCAGATTATTTGCGTGAAAATTGTAAGGTAACCCAGGTATCTGAAATGTTATCTAGTGTGGACTCATCTTGGGCCTGACACTTTACGTAGGGCTGATCCATGGGCAATCGTGATCAGCCATAGTTTAGGGCAAACTTACCTATTATCATAAATTCTATGTCAGCTGTCCTCCAATTTTAATATTACATGTATCATTATTTGGGACATGTTACTGGGGTGTTTTATAGAAAGTGGCATTACCAAAATGCTCGATTGGTTTAGATAGGTAACCTTAACACTAACCTTAACCCTTCTAACCCTCAACACTATAGTGTACCTGTAACAGCACTAATGTAGAAACACCGGCGTATTTATAGTCACTCACTAACTGTCAAAGCAACTTAAAGGATACACAATTGAAACACAGGCTCAGTAGCTGCTTAAGGGCAATATACTGACCTGCTAACACAACTGCAATTTAGATGAGAGTTGAAAACATCAAGTAAATAAACTTGTACTCAGTAAGTATTCTATTATAGGTTTTTGCACCGTTGTCTTCCGTGCATAATCATGCGTTGGGCGTTTGCCTCCAGTCCAAAGTGGACCAATCTTGCCTCATGTTCATTCACTTTATATTTAGTGAAGGTGCTTTGAAATGCATCAACAGGCTTCAACAAGAGAGAGGTCGCCCTGACCTGTGGTTTGTTCCTCTGTGTAACTCCTACTTGCTGTTAGCATATTCTACCGTTATTTGCGCTATGACAATGCTCTGGGTTGACTAATCTTGACATTTGAAAATCTTAAGAATCTCAGTCATTTACGACATATACATTTATTATGTATGGAGAGATGTCTGAGATTTTCTTCCTATGCTGATAAATTGAGCTCATCCTTAGATCTTTCAGTGTATGCATGTTTGTACAAATCAATTGATGCAGCAGATTCTAAAGATTCTCGTCCTTTTCAGATGGCATCCGTGTATGAAGTGTTGCGTGTTCCATCGTCATGGAATCCCTTGAACAACTTGACAATTTTTTAGGACACCTGCTGAAAAACAACAGTGAAGCAAATTCTCAGTTAGCCAAACAAGAAGATATTGAAATGGCTCAGCGTCAGTTGGATACGGCGCCTGTTGAGGCTGAGATACAGCACGCGGAATCAGACCTGAGCGATGATGCCGATTTTGAACACGATCCGTCAGACATCAGCGCCATGATCGAACGCTCTCTGCCGGACCCCAACGAGGACGAGTACTTGGAAATGTCCGATCAAGATCACAACGTGGATGAGGCCGCCAGGCAGTTCATTGAAACTCTAAACACCGACCACACCGAATCGGGTGTCCGGGTTAAGCAAGAGCCTTCGACGACGTACGAAGAAATGGGGACCCTGGTTAAAACTGAGGAGGATTGGATGCCGTATGCAACGGTGTGTTTCATCCAGATTTGAGACTTCTTCCATTTGCTGATTAATATAATTTTTTTCTCTAGGGCGAAGAATCAGATGAAATACCCAGTGAAAATAACATGCTGATGAATCATTCAGGTTTGGTCGGTTGACTCCGGCAATTTTTACTTCTTTCTTTTTTTTTTCTTTCGCAGTGACATCAGCTGATCAGCAGAGGTACGAGGAAGAGTGGAAGTGTTTCTGCGATGAAGGCCAGAGTCAGCTGAAGATACCCAGCCGCGCTCACTATCACTGCCATCTCTGCTCCTACGTCATCTACCCGCTGTATCGCATGCGGACTCACGAGATGCTCAAGCACAAATACGTACGCCCGGAGTTTGCCGATAAAGCCATCCACTGTCCGTACGAGGACTGCGATGCCATAGCTCCGAGCATTAGCCTCTACCAGAAACATCTGTCGTCCAAACACAGAGAGAAAGGCAGATCCAAAGTGCACAAGCGAGTGCACGTCATGCCTCAGCACAGCCCTCATTACGTACACCACCAGCAACTCTTCTACTCGAAGCTCGGCTTCAACGAGAATCTGCGGGAGCTGTACGAACCGCTGAAGGACGGCAGCGTGGAAACCGTCGCGAAGCTGGGTCAGGTCTTCTGGGGCTGCAACGCGTGTGACTTCATCTGCAGAACGCGGTCAAAGATGAAGTTGCATTGTGGGACGGCCGGACACCGCAGTAGAATCCGGAGTTGGGATGGATCGAAACGGGGAGGGGCCGCTCCGTCTGCGGTCGTGCAGGAGGAGAACCAGTGGAAGTGCGTGCCATGTAACGTGGGCTCACAGAACAGGGATTCCATGCTGATGCACATCAAGGAGCACACACACCAGGTGGCGCTCACTGGGCTGCCGTCCACTGATGGGGAACGGGTCAAGAATTGCGCCGTCAAATTGCAAAGGATTCCGTCTGACGAAGAATCCAAACCGAAAGATCGCACGCTCGAGATTTACTCGCATGCGATGAAGACCGCGAAGCTGAAGAACTTCTGCAAACCGTGCAACATGAAGCTGATTTACGATGACCCACAAGATCTCATCATCCACCGCCAAGGAGAGGTCCACAAGAAGCACCTCCGACAGAATAAACCACATCTTCCGACGGCCGTTGCTAAGAAAGCTCTGCTGTACTATTGCCAGGATTGCAAGACTCAGCTGATGCTCCGCTGGGGCTTAGAGTTGAAGGCGCACGTTCAGACCACAAAGCATCGCAACAACGCCGCGAAGAACGTCGTAGAGGAGAGAAACACCGCAAGCAAAGCGGCCGAGCAGGAATTTCCAGGCATCTCTATCTACTACGCGACATCGAATCTGAAACGGTACTGCGATTCATGTGGGTTGAATCTAATCTACAAGCAACCGAGAGATTACGAGAACCATTTAAAAGGCCCGTATCACATACGCATGCAGGCGAAGGCAGAGACAGGAGAGCGACCGGAGGAGACGGGACAGGTGGCCTACTTGTATCACTGCGAAGCTTGCGATAAGCAGATCATTGCACGACACACTGGAACCATCCGCCAGCATTTGGTTTGCGCTGAGCATCTCCAAAAGAAGAAACCGCCCCCCGGTTACAGCACTCGCAACGGTCGCAACTACTATTACTGCGGCATCTGTGACGTTCATTTGCTGGTCAGCTGGATCCCGTCCAAGACCGAAGTCAAGAGGCACACCGATTGCTTGAGGCACCAGACGCTGCTGCTTGAGAGACAGGAGGATATGAACGATGAGTCAGAGAAGGACGGCAGCAGTGCGAGCAACCCGTTCAGCAAAATCAAGGACATCGGCTGGCACTGCGATCTCTGCGATATTACGGTCGCTCACCGAACCAGCAAGTTCAACCACCTACACTCTGGTAAACATCGTGAGAGAGTTCGGCAGCTGGCTGCTGCTGGAGGGGACGGTGAACGCGGCTGGCGCTGCAACGTCTGTAACTTGGATATCGCTTCCAAGAAGAACAAGTGGAAGCACTTGCGATCGCACAGCCACAAAGCCAAAGCGGAGAGCTGCAGCCAAGCCGAGGTTCTGAGCATCTCAGATGAAGAAGAAGAACAGCAGATGCAGCAGCCCCAGCCGCAAGACGGCGGCAAGTGGCACTGCGATCTGTGCGACGTCACAGTGTGGAACCAATTAGAGCACTGTCGCTCGGTGAAGCATGTTCAGCAGGAGAGCCTCAGTCGCATGCAGCTCACGAAACCCAATCAGTGGCACTGCACCGCTTGCAACGTCACCATCTGTCAGAAGCAGAAGACCAACCACATTGAGGGATACAGACACAAACTGCGCGTGCAACAGAAAGCGCTGGAGAGGCACGAGGAGGTGATTCCCGAGCCAGGATTGGAGGAGCTCAAGTACTGCCAGGAATGCGACTTTGTCACGCGCTCTCTGTCCTACTGGCACAAGCATCTGCGCAGCTCTTCGCATTTGGACCGCGTTCCTGGGGACGCCACGAAAGCGGCCGAGGCGAAAACAGAAAAACCTGATTTGGAGTCGGTCTCTCAGAAGCTGGAGAAAGGCTGGCATTGCAACGTATGCAATAAGACTCTCGCGTCACGATCCACGTACGAGCGCAATAAGCATGTTAGAAGCAGCACGCATCAGTGTCGACTAATGGAAATACGCAGCCAGAATGAAGGGCAGTGCATCCTGAAGAACGAGTACAGGAAGATCTACAAACGCATGGGAGATTCACGCATCTGTAATCTCTGTAAGATGGTCTTTCAGGGCCGCAAGCAGTGGAAGAACCACACGCAGACCCTGACCCATCGACACGCGCTCCTTGATTGGAAGAAATCCCTCAAGAAAACCCCGGTTATCAAGCAGGAGCCAGTGGAGAGTGTTGAGGAGGAGGAGGAGGAGGAGGAGGAGGCTGCGGGTGAGGAGATGAAAGATGAGGTCGTCACGTGGAACATGGAATCCACCAGGAGCTGCAAGCCATGCGCCTTCAACACCAAAGTGCATGCCCTCTGGAAGAAACATCTGAGCAGCGCAGCCCACCGCCTGGTCATGCTGCACCAGCAGACCCCTGGTGGCGCCCCCTCTCCTCATCAGCACAAACCGAAATCGTCGTTCGCCGTTCGAGGCAGTCAGGGCGAGATGGAGTGCGTTGCGTGCGGCATAACGGCGAAGAACCCCGTGTCTTGGCACAACCACATCAACACCGAATGGCATCACGAGAATGTCCTCAAACAGCAAGCAGCTGACGCAGCTAAACCCAGCTGCAAGCACAGCTGCAAGCTCTGTAACCGCAGCTGGCATCTGAAGGCGGATCTCCTTTTGCACTACCGCTCCAAGGAGCACCGAATCAACGCCTCCAACACCAAGTCTCTCATCCTACCGCCGGATTATCTCCACTCTTCCGGAGAATTCATCATCGTGGATAAAGATTTCTACAACTGCCAGTTATGCGATGTCACCACTCGTAACCAGATCACGTGGAAGTACCATCTGCAAACCCAGCGCCACCTCCAGAAGGTCGCTGAGTACTACGGGAGACGGCGATCCTCGGTCGACTCCTGGAGCCACCAGGAGCCGTACTTGGTTCTGCCGCAGAGCCCGACCGAGAGCTTCACATGCAAGTTATGTAACATCACGACACGGAATGAATTCACTTGGAGTTTTCACCTCAAAACCATCCGTCATAAGGAGCAGGTCCAGAAGCTGTGCCAGAAACCGAAACCGGCGGTGTCTTGCTCCAGCACCGCTTCCGAACCAGCTTCCACCATCAACATCAACATCAACCTCAGCAAATGTTCCGGAAGCAAATCTAAAGTGTCCTCCTCGTCCGGATCAGCCTCCTGCTCGCGACCGAAGCGCAAATCGGCAGAAGATGCAGAGAACCGAATCAAGGATTTGTCATTCCTCGAGACGATGAGCACGAATAAGATCATGCGCATGGTGGAAACCAAGCAGCACCTGGACCAGATGGAGGACGCCTCATTCAGCATCTCCGAAGAGCTCCGCCACGCGACGCAAGCAGAGTACGTCAACCTGGAGGACGACGACGATGACGATGGTCATTTCCAGCCGCGCATCCTCCAGGCTTCCAGCATCCGCGGAAAGTCCTGGCCGACGTCAGATGTTGAGAAGGAAGAGTGGGGCTCAGAGTCGGAGAGGATGCCGGATGATGTTGCCGCTCTCCTGGATAGCTACCAAGCGGACGATGACAGCCCACTGATGGCAGAGGACGATGATCCGCTCGGTCCAGTGGCAGGATCCGAACCAGAGTTCATCGTCCTGGACGAAGCGAACGACGAAGGACATGTTTAAAAAGTGTGTTTATGTTATTATGTTGTTTTAGTGCCTATTATTACGAGTAAGCTTTCTAGTATCAGTTTTCTTCCTATTTTGAGTATTATTTTTATCAATACTGAGTGTACTCCATGACTAATGATCTATTCTTTCTGTGCCTCCATGAATCTCTTTATTTACCTTACTTTATTTTTTTGTACTGATGATCATTCTATGTGTTAACATTTTTCATGATGCCATGCATACCAAGTACTCAAATGTATATCTCTACACAAGCATGCACATACACCTACTTAGATATTATGACTAATGTTTTTTTGGATTTCTCTTCATATGTTTATTTTACACCTTTTTTTAAACCCGTTGATTGATGTTTAGTTAGTGTAAGTTTAATTACTTCATAAAATGCTGGCATAGTTTTTTTTTTTTTCCAGTTTATTCTGGGAATACGTTTTCTTTCTCTCTTCCTATTTTCACGCCAATATAATTGTGGTTTCTTGCAAGTGTCCGTTCTTCAATATGCTGCATACAATGTATGTTTTTGGCAAGATGTCAGGATGTTACATAATATCTATGTAGCCCATTTTGCTTCCATGTTTTTGTTTGCTTCTCGATGTAAATTTTTTCATCATGTTTGTTGTTTTGTGTATTACAATATTGAGTCACTTTGTCTTCTTAATTCATTTCTTTTTAATTATTGGTACATGGACATCGAATCCTAGCCGAGGAGTTCTGGCCATCACTCTGGGTGACATGGAATATATTTTTAGCAGTTGGAATCAATACAGTAAAATAAAATACAATACACTGGATACTTGGATCATGTACCTGATCTCTCAGAATGAATTCTGATCAAGAGATCGATAATGGTGCGTCATGGACTGAGTCATCGTTCAAGAAAGAGAGTCATACATAGTTCCATTAATTAACTTCCATATAAGGGGTTAAGTATTGAATAGATGGCAAGCCGCCTGCCTAATGGATTGACTGCAGAAGGGAGAATTGGAAATAATTGAAGAATGTATTTTCCTGTGTGGGAATGCGTGTCCAATGCATGTACAAAAGTGCACATGCACTTATATAGTGGAAGAAAAGTCCAGCTTAACCTGCGGCTGTGTAATCCTGCATGAAACGCACTGTGGACGGTGATATATTCCCAGTACACCCTTGTACACAACCTGACAATTAGAACGTTAGCTAATAGCAATATGCATAGTATTGTCAAGCAAGATTTGTTGATTAATAGACCTCTTTGCATATATGCACGTATAGGCACCACGCTTAAATCACACGTTTAATCATCAGCATATATCGCATTCACCACCCCATGCCTCCCATCGATCGGTGGCCGTGCGGCATAAGTGTCGTCGCCCTACCGAGGCTTGCACCCTGGCGGCCGCTGCCTCCGAATGACGTTGCGTCTGGCTTCAACGCCGGCTATAAAGGGGGCGTTCCTCGAGCATCGTCCTTTTCCCTTCTTCATCTTTCAACATGGCTTCTGCCGCCGGTGAGGCCAGGGCTCCGGCCAACCGATCCGCATGCGTAAGTATATTCTACGCATACAATAGTAAAATAATAATCAAGCATGCAGGTGTGTGTGCATTGACTCTATCGCTGATTAACTGTAACGACTTTTATGAGCAGTTATTTTAACCGTGTCCATTGATTTTATGCATCTTCAAACATCCGTCTGGTTGTTAAACATTTCCTTCCCAGCCACACGGACATCGATAATCAACTACATACTTATCATCATGCAATTGACAGCAAGAAAAGAAATATATATTTTGATACTAGTAATCGGGAGGAAAAGTTGCATGCCAAGATTGACAACATCTCATGCAAAGAGGATTCAGTTCTTTGAGTCTCACACCTTTTTATATTATAAGCAATTAATATCCCATCCCATAATAATAAACAAAAATTGTACATGACATTCACGCCAACATTTTTATTTGTCTCCAACCTTGAATTGCATGCTGCACGCGTTTAATGTCGTTCTTTATTCAGAGGGAGTGCATTAGTATCCACGTGGGTCAAGCGGGGGTGCAAATTGGAAACGCCTGCTGGGAGCTGTACTGTCTGGAGCATGGTATTCAGCCGAACGGACTCACTCCCAGCGACAAAGTCATCACAGGCGATGAATCATTCAACACCTTCTTCGAGGAGACCGGCGGAGGTCGTCACGTCCCAAGAGCTCTGTTTGTCGATCTCGAACCTTCTGTTATCGGTTCGTATGTCGGGCATTGTTTTTAGGCTAAAAGAATTTAATACTCACCGTGGGGTTTTCATCCGAGTATATAGCCAGCTTGATAAAAATACGCGATAGATCGCCAATTGTTAGCATTACAGTACACTATTGTGCACTCTAGTATACAGAGTGAATATCGGAGTAAAAAAAATATTAGAGTAATACCAATTTCTCAGCTGGAGAATCAAGAGAACATGACGTCATATATACTTAAAATATATCTATCACGAACGAATGAATCAAATTAAATACCTAGAAGTTTATTTCCCCCTCCCCATCTGCACCCATCTAAAGTTGTACCTCAATAATTATAGCGATAAAAATAGCATATCCATGACTATTTATTTCTAATTATGCAGATGAGATCCGCAAAGGTGAGTACCGCCAGATGTACCATCCGGACCAGCTGATCAGCGGGAAGGAAGATGCCGCTAACAACTATGCTAGAGGGCACTACACGGTCGGCAAGGAAATCATTGACATGGTCATGGACAGACTTCGCAAGATGGTCGACCGTTGTGCTGGGCTGCAAGGCTTCCTCGTTTTCCACTCCTTCGGAGGGGGCACTGGCTCCGGCTTCACTTCTCTTCTGATGGAGCGTTTGTCCGTCGACTACGGGAAGAAGTCTAAGCTGGAGTTCTCCATCTATCCGGCTCCTCAGATCTCCACTGCAGTCGTCGAGCCCTACAACTCCATCCTGACCACCCACACCACACTGGAACACTCAGAATGCTCCTTCATGGTCGACAATGAAGCCATCTACGACATCTGTCGCAAGAACCTTGACATTGGAAGACCTGGCTACACCAACTTGAACCGACTCATAGCTCAAGTAGTCAGCTCTATCACCGCTTCCCTGCGCTTCGATGGGGCCTTGAATGTCGATCTTACTGAGTTCCAGACCAACTTGGTGCCCTATCCCCGTATTCACTTCCCTCTGGCCACCTACGCTCCAGTCATCTCGGTGGAGAAGGCGTACCATGAGCAGATGACGGTTGGCGAAATCACCAATTCTTGTTTCGATACTTCGAGTCAGATGATCAAGTGTGACCCTCAGCACGGCAAATACATGGCCTGCTGCCTGCTCTACCGAGGTGATGTCGTCCCGAAAGACGTCAACACTGCCATTGCCGCCATCAAAGCTAAGCGCTCGATCCAGTTCGTCGACTGGTGCCCAACCGGTTTCAAAGTCGGCATCAACTACCAACCTCCCACTGTCGTCCCTGGTGGAGATTTAGCCAAGGTGAAACGCGCAGTGTGCATGCTGAGCAACACGACCGCAGTCGCCGAGGCCTGGGCTCGACTGGATCACAAGTTTGATCTGATGTACGCGAAGAGAGCCTTCGTGCACTGGTACGTCGGGGAGGGCATGGAGGAGGGAGAGTTCGCGGAGGCCAGGGAGGACATGGCCGCCCTGGAGAAGGATTACGAAGAGGTCGCTATGGATTCTGTTGGAGACGACGATGAGGGCGATGACGAATGCTGAGGTGGATGAAATGGAACTTCATTCTATTATTGGTATTGTGCGTGGAGACTTGATGTATTCGCGGTGCTTCTTATTTAAAATAGATCTTAATTAAACATAGATTGCATTTTTATTTTTTTATTTTTTTATTTTTTTATTTTTGGTTCCTGTGATATAACGACATATATACTTGCTAATCGAGTCCGCTCTTTTTACAGAGGATTTATAATTATTATTATTATTGCTCAGGTTCCGTATTTAATTCTCCGGTGCTAAGTCTGGATTTTAATTTTATGCTTTTAATTGTGACTTGCTTTCTGCTGTGCCTCATATCACTCGACATTACTTGACCACATATTTTGCATTATGATCTAATAAATATTGTCATTGTACGCCTGCGACAATTTTATTGCTCATAAAATAAACCAAAGGAATCAGAAGTTGCATGTATTAATATTAGTGTGTTTAATCCATACAAGTTTGTGTGCTCTTTAAGACAAAATTGAAGCAGAAGAATGCCTCTCCATATTACTTGGAGACATAATAATGCCTTGTTTTACTGTTAATCTTCTACATTTCAAACACAGATTTAATTTCGAGTTCAGGTTTTGGGTAAACTCGGTTTACAGTTTAAACTCATATAAGAATACCCAAGAAATGTTGTTTTTTTTTTTTTACTTTAGATATGTCATTCAACAGTACAGGGTTGATGGAGTAAACTATTACAAACAGCTACAATCGAATATCAATCTGGAGAAAACAAAAACAAAAACAAAAACACCAAACTCCTCCCCCCCCCCAAAAAAAAAAACAAAAACAAAACAAAAACAAAAACAAAAACAAAAAAAAACAACAACAGAATTTTACGCATCAAAATTAACTTGGAATGGAATTAACAAATAAATTGCACATTATGCATGTAATAGATACTGGAGCTCGGCTCTTTTCAAAACCGAACTATAATTCTCCGTTCTCTACTTTTATAAGGATAACCGCACGTGCCAGATTATACGCCGATGGTATAGTTGCATGCACGTGGTAAATAATTTGCCGAGGGGCCATCTGTACATATAAATTATTCTTTAACGACAAAATACTTAACGATTATTTTCAACATTCATAATGATTAATTATGTAATAATCCTTTAATAATAACATATTATATAGATAATAGTAATAATGATGCAGTACCTCGTGGCCATCATCATAGAATTATCAATACAGAGGTTTGGAACGAGATTAATATCATACGTGATGATGCGGAATGGGGGTGAGCTAGTATCTCTTCTGCAAAGGTTAATGCATATTGTTGAGTAGTTCCCATATCCATACGTTTGTCCGTCTATTTGCCTAATCAGGCGGCTATTATAGGAGCTTCCTTGAACCCCCTTGCAAACCTTGCTCCTTCGATGATCAAAAGCGCCTTCACGTTCAAGCTGTCCCCTGGACTAGTATCCTATTCCCTGGCATTGTGTGGTGGTGTGGCCGTTGTCTGCTCGTTAGACAATGATTCCCTGGACCATATTCGATAAAATCATAACGCACTTATTTCCTTATGATAATTTGACCTAATTGCGTTATGATCGGGAGATTTGAAAGGGGAATCATCGCATGTTGTAATTCGTATTTGCTGAATTTTTTGTATTTTTACTTCGATTGGCCTGCAGTCACCGCTGCATAACAATTTTGAATGTTTGTACCAACGTTTCAGATGGTGCTTTACTTTCTTCATAGCTTTACAACATCGTAAGTCATGGAGCGGAATGTGTGGTGAGCGATAATATGGAGTTTTATCCATTGAGATGCGCTACTCAATCATTTCACGTTTCGCCGCTTGAAATCAGAAATGGTTGATTGAATCATCAATCATCAATGTGACGATTGTCACGATTCAATTAAACATCAATAATCATTTGATATATCAACACGTATTAGTGTTTATTAGGCATTTTCCATAATAATTATTATATCAACTCTGAACTTGCCAAAGAGAAACTGACACTTCACTTTATCTATTTATCCAGCACCCTTACTAAGCCATGTGGGCATGTCTGACCTGTCAACCTTTGATGATTAAAGGATTTAAAGCAACCCATTTTTGGAAGTTGATTCAAAATTTAAATGATATACACTTCTATACGATAGAACAGATAAAAAATATTAATCCAACCAGTATTTCTTTACATGTACTTAACATTTACATAAAATGATGAATGTTAACGAAATAATATAACGTGACTAATACAAAATTGTCTCGCTTGGCCTATCCCTCAAGTTTTTCTCCTTTTGCCGTTTAAATCTGTACGGACTTGTAGGGTCACAGTCGCGTGTTGTTGGGTAGCATTGCTGTTCTATCCAGCCAACTCCTCAGCTGTGGCAGTCTGTGTGATTTCCATGCACATGTATACGAAGTGTACTCCCCATGACTCCATCCCTTGCGATCAGCTGTTGTTCCTCGTTCAACTTCGTTCCAATTCGCACATAGAGGCTGTCTGTTTCCTTTCTTTCTTTGCCTGCATGACTCTGCTAACTCTTGCTTTCTGCAAGTTACTTGTTATCAAGGTTGGTACCAGGCATTGCTGTCAGAGTGTGTCTCTGATTCACACTCATGCTTCTGCACTAAAAGCAGTCATGTGTAATGCAACCACGAATAATGCAAAACAAAATTGATTGCACTCTTGTATGTACCTTAATTTCATATTTTAAGTGAGCTGTATTATGACTCATTATGACGCCATGAAGCCGAGGCCAACATTCAATGTTGCATTCGGGATGTCAAATGGGGGACGACATCTATGATTTTGTAAATCTATGAACTTACTAGTGGTATTGCTTGGTTTGCAACATTGCAGTTATTGTGGGGGGCCTAAAACCAGTATTGTGAACTGCATGGAAGCGAATTTAATACTAATTTGTGGTATACAAATTAATCAAAAGTATTATACTCAGCAGTGATCGGTGTAACATAAAACCCTTATGACTTATGGCCCTGGGCCATGACTCGCAGGTCAACCTTGACCCTTTGCACCAGTAACTCATCTGTTCCTTTATCAATACCATGTTGCCTCTCAGCTTCATGATCTTGGCCTTCAGAGTTCACACAGTAAATCGAATGAAAGTTTCCTTGTGATCAAATTGGGATGCAAACCAATACTCTATGTGAAGGCATGCAGAGGAATCGTTTGACTATTAATCCTAATGAATTGGTCAAATCTAAATTATCTCATATGCCTGACTTGATTGCATATCTGATACCCGATAAAAGGAAATCCTACTAATGCTATTAATTTTTTCCAGCCTCTCATTCATTATTAGTATTTGCAGTATTTATAGGTATTTTGCATCATAGAATAATGAATAATAATGAATCCCTTCTGTGTTGTGAAGCATAGAGGCTGTGGGTATAATAACAACATTGAGATGTGTGATTCACAGTTTGCCTCTCATCCCCTGACCTGTGCTCAACTTTTTGTTTGAAATAAGAAAAATTGCTTGTTTGTCGTAAATCATATGTAAAAAGATCTTCTTGACCTTTCTTGGTTCTGCTTGACCTTATAATTCAAGAGGTCATACAGTGCAAGTTCTGCTGTAGAATCCAAGTAGGAATTATAAATCGTTCTCCCTATTCACTGGCCGGCTTCCCCTCCCCCTTCCCCATGCATGGCTGCTATTGATAACCTCTCCTCACGTCTGACCTGTATCCAATCAAACATCGTCTTGTTTGTTGCCATGAGTTCAGCTCTGGGCTATTTGCGATTGATATTGTGTTGTGGTTAGGGTAAGTCAATATACTGAATACTGAATAGTGCCGTCTACTCGAGACATACGCTGAGGATTGCCAAATATACATTTATTTTACTTGTAGGCATTCTTGCATTATTTGAATATTTTGTCTTAGAAGTTATTGTTAGATTTATATACTAGTAATAATTATGTCAAGTCAGTATTTTTAAAACTAAAATGGGGTGAGTGTGTGTGTGTGTGTTTGTTTTTTTGTCAATTTTTTTTTTCTTCATATCATCGCTTATTCTGTATGTTATTTACTTTTTCCTCTTTGCCACATCCGGTGAATATTCAAATTTTGGCCCCAAGCTTCGACTCTCAGCTTGTCATTTATAATTGAAAAATTACGCTTGAGCTTTTTCCGTGTAATTACTGCATTCTTTAACCCCAAAAAATGGTCGTACCAATTATTTTTCCCCGATATCTCTACGAAAACAAATTTTGTAAGGAAGTGGCTTTAATTAATTCCTGCCATAACGTCATCCCAGCTATCATAACGCACTAACCGCAATACGCGAGATGAATGCTATAAATATAATGACAGCAGCACTTGAAGACCTTTTTGACAATGAAGGTCGTATTCATATTACGGTGCGATGCTTTCAATTGCCGCTCTCTAGATTCACATAATAATATAGCTTGATAGCCCTCCCACGCGTATTAATATTGACGCTGTTGCGTGACTCACTCAACAAGCAGTACTCGACAATATTAATATTGAAATAAAACTTGAACATAAATTAGTAGGCGGGCGATTTCTCCTCTCTTCCACATAAGCGCCATCCCGCCAGCGTTCACCAAATTTTAAACCCGACAAACCGCGCGCCAACGCACAACTGATATCGCTACGACAAGCACGTGCCGGCTATGATAAACAGTGATAACACAGTCTTCATTTCTTTTCAGTCTGTACTCTTGTGTGGCTTCAGTGAAATAAAAAGCAAAAACCCGCTTCTGTCAAGCTGTGCGCTCGGCTGCTGAGTTAGGACTTAAAACTGTCCCCCACCCCCCACCCCCGCACCGCTATAAAGGTATCAGGCGAGCGAAGCACCTGCAGTATTCAAACTTGGGAGGAGGCTGTCGATATGTGGATATTGTGAATTTTGTGATCACTCCTCGGATTATTAATATGCTAGTGCAACATGGCGGCTATTCTAACGTTCATGGACAGCCCTCTCGTCACTTGGGTGAGTTTTGCCTTCTTTTGGTTGCTGGGTGCTTATCTCTGTCTTATCTTTCTGCAGTGTTTACATTTCGTCATGCTTTATTGCATGGCAGTTGTAAATGCCAAATATACGAGCACATGGGCGCTATCGATGCTGCATAGAATGAACGTTGATCAGACCGCTATGTGCTTATTTAATCCATTTTAACATGTTATCAATATTATCGGATTGTAAATCGCACATTTTTGGTGATTGGATTTTTCATACTCCCCGCGCAGTGCGCTTTCAACAGTTTTAACCGTATAGATTTGCGTCGATTAAAAGTAAATCAAGTCGGTGAATAGTAAAGACAGTCCTAGTTCAAGGCTGGAATTATCATTTCATATTGATCATGACATCAACATTGTCTGATTTTGCGGTTACAATAGTAACTGGTGCCATAAGCAATTCAATTGGCGATAGCACTTATAGTATAACTCCATGCTTGCGTAATCAGAGATTGCATGGGCCCCTATCCAACCATATTTCAACCATCAACTATGATTACATAAGGTGTGAATCCGATGATTCCCTTTGTTGTTGTGACCTCTCCTGCGGTGACCTTCACCTCTGACCTCCACCATCTGTTTATTTTCAGCTCCAGACGTTTTCGTCATCTCAGCGACTGGAATTTCAAGAAATCAGCGATGGAGCATTTCTGTTGGACGTCTTCCTGCAAATGTTTGTGTTTTTATAATATTTTGTTTATTTATTCTGCTTTTCATCAAAGCCTCTCTCTTGAGTTTAATTTTGCTGCACTCTGTGTTTTCTTGAATTATTCATTTAGTTGATACTTAAAATGAGTGCGTGAAATATAAATGCTGAATTAGGGACATAATTCACCCGACTAAGCTGTAGTGAGAAGATACTAGTAATTTTGAGTAATGAATTACTTAATGGTTAATTAATAAATAATTATTAAAATCCTTGGTTTGGCATTCAGGGGTATAATTTCAGATTGTCACTATTTATATTATTTAAATCTCAAGAATCAAAAGGTATGGATGTAAATTTTTTATTAATTAATTAATTTAGTTTAAATCTATTGAACTTAAAACACTAAACTGCTAAAATGGCATGTTCCTAACTGAAGGTTACCAAGAATGGTGAGTGTTAAATTAATTTATTAGTATTATTTCCGTTGTTTGAGTTCAGTGTTAGGTTGACAAGCGATAAAACATAAGTCAAAGATCATAAAATTTATATGATTCATTTTATGACTAGCAAGAAATAATATAATGTTGTCCCTGTGTGCATTCAATCTTATCATTTAAGAAGACCAGGAATGACCTGCTATCTTTTTGATATTCTTATCTATATCACTTGACTCCTTATCAATTGGTTAATTAATTGTTCTAGTTAGCATACTAATTAGCAGCCTCTATGTTTTCTGCTATTAACTAAATTATACAAATTTTGTTGTTCGCATACCAGACAGGCCTTTGTGATGTGTTATCATAATATCTGATAAGAGAAGAGATGGTAGTGTTTGGCGGCGGACTCGTTATCAAAGCAGGTTTAATATGATGTTTATTTCACGACTTAATGAGTCATAAATTTCTAACATATGCTCAGACTCAAAGCTTAAACTGAAGAGGATCAGATCAAAGTTCACCTCAAAAAGGCTTAACATCGATTACATCATTGCTCAAAGCTACTGTGATAAATTTGCAATATTACCGTAGAATATTTTCAATGTGTACTGAAAAGTAAGAAAATCCAATTTTTGTTCACCATTGAAATTTAGTAATTTACCGGTAACAATACTTGAAAAATATTTATATTCATAAATGACCGAAATGCTGCATTTTGAAGTTGCATAACCACTCTTCGTGTGTCAAAATAATGTCTGATCGAGAGTCTTGAAAACCATGGTCCCAACGCTCAAAGACTTTAATTTTTCTTTAATATATTTTTTTGCTCGTAAAAATAACCTTTGCGAAAGATTTGTAAAGGAGATATAATTTTTCCCTCTCATAAATGCTTATAAAATTGCCCTTCTTTTATATACAATGACTCATAGCCGACACTATCCATTTGTGTATGTTCAATGCCTGCATGTTTGTGCATACAGTTACTATTACGGCTGTGAGATTGAATCTTATTCATAACATAAAGCAGACTTTTGTTGGTCATTCTGTCAACCCAGCGCTTCCTCTCATCTAGTTTAATTAGAGATATATTGAGGATAATTAGGGTATTTCAAATTTTATCGCAGTACTAATTGGACCCTGCGAAGATAAAATTTAATTTCAATACGCGGTATTGACCTAAAAGAAATTACTCCTGAGAATTGAGAACTTAGTCAAGTTAATACTGGTACTCTTTTTATTGAAAGTAAATCATTTGGAAATCTTCTGAGACATTTTATATTGATAATTACCAGTAAAAGGAAATTCCTCATCGTTTTAACATGATCAGAGTGAGTATAATCATTATACATGTATATTCACCACACAATCTACTTGAGAATAATTGGCAAAATTTTCTCTTTGAAATCCTTTATAAAAGAGATCCTTGTAAACTGGAATATTACTTGGCTGTATGCCTTCTTAAGACTGTTAAGACTTGAGAGTGCTTGAAGGAATGTTGATTATGCTCGAATCCTGGTTTAGGTGGAAATCCTTAAGTTGAGAACTCAATTAGAATTGTTAACAGGTGTTGCAAATTGCTTTTATACTATCATAATATTAGTTTTGTGTAAATACAAGGATGCCAGTTTCAAAATTAATAAAATTAACAAGCATAAAGGAGAGATGGCATCACAATAATTGAATGTACATACAGTAAACAAAACAATATAAACATAACCTTAAATTATCATCAATTTACTAATATTATTTTCAAAACAAATTTCTCATGATTTGAATTCTAAAATTCCAAATCTGTAGATGACATACTAATACTGTAAAAGTAATTATACATTAGTAGAGGATTCGTTTTCTTTCTTTTTTTTCTAGTTCAATTCTAAATAATACTGATATCAATAACCAAAATTATTCGGCAATTATGGAATTATTTCTTCAATTACGCAGTGCGGACAGAGATGAGGCCGATGGGGTCCTACGCACGGCTAAAGACCTCAACGCCCGACTGCAAAACTGGGGAACACTGTTACATAACATCCTCAACTTCTACCAGGTAAGCAACCTTTGATTGGATAAATTAATCTTATTTTCTCTCTCAGGAAATGCTGGACTCAGTCGTCGTGATGAAACTTCCAGACATCTTGAGCATCGCCAAGGATCCACTCAAAGGTCTTATCTTAATTACCGATGTGTGCTTAACTATGGTAGTCTGAACGTCATTTTTAATGAGCTATGCATGTGTTTTTGATATATTCTAGATTAATGACGTATTGTGTTGTATATCAGAGTCCTGGATAGCTTTGTTGATAAACACCTGGGCTTAATTCTGTATGGATTCAGAGGTCTTAACTAATTGAAAAGCTTTTAGAAAACACCTGAGAGAAAACGGATAATAATGATCAATAAATCTATAGTATACAGTAAGAGATACAGTAAGTCTTTTCACAGCTTCTTCACAAAGTTCTATTGGATTTTTTTAGAGTGTTACATCTGGTGAATATACTGTGTAAAGTGTGGATTTCTATCCTTGTTAGCCTTTTTTCATTCAAAGCCATTGAACTATTGTGTGAGAATTTTTTAAATCTAGAGTTCGTTTGTTGTTTTGTTCGTTACTGAATTACCCAATTTGTTGGACTTTTTTCCCTCTCACTTGTGTAATATACTTTGGCTTCAACCCAAATTATGATGTAATAAAGTCTGGAGGTATTCAGATTTTACCTTCTAAGGTTACACCGGGAG
Organism: Capitella teleta; assembly: GCA_000328365.1. Lineage (NCBI taxonomy): Eukaryota > Metazoa > Annelida > Polychaeta > Capitellidae > Capitella > Capitella teleta. The sequence goes on along the minus strand of KB305378.1, from coordinate 446,474 downwards.
TCGCGATGGGGTTGTTAATATATTCTTCCCTTATCTTAGCTTATCTTACCTTATCTTATCTTATCTTATCTTAGCTTAGCTTAGCTTAGCTTAGCTTAGCTTAGCTTAGCTTATCTCATTTCATCTTATCTTATCTTATTTTATTTTATTTTGTCTTATTTTGTCTACAGATGCCAGTCTGAGTGCCATTCAGAGACTTCTGCTTCTCCTTTTGGGTTGCGCAGTACAATGTGTTCAGAAAGAGTCGTACATCAACGTCATTAAAACTCTTCCCTACAAAGTACAAGAGGCCCTCGTTTCACAAATTAGACAGGTAATTTAACTAATTTTATACACTTTTTCTATAACCCTGAAGTTCTTGAATATCAAGATTACGTAATCACTTTTTATACCCTTCTCCATTCCTAAAGAAACTGACGGATTAACGAAAAGGGTGGATTACATTTCAGACCACAAATAGATAAAAATTGTGTGTCATTCTAAAACCCATGTAATGCATTATAATGCTTCTCCACTCGATTGATCTCCACTCACAACTTCGTCCCCTCGTTCATTCCGCTCCTGAACATCGCTTATCCCAGCTACCAATAAAATTGAAGCCTAAACAGAATTTTTGCCTGCGATTGATTCGCTTTGTTTAATTAACTTGTTAAGTGTTAAACAACGGGGAGGCATCATTTGTTGTTAAACTGACCCGACTTCAAAGAAATCACCAACAATTGATGTGTCTTGGCTGATGTTTGTTTTCAACACGCAATTTAGGGGGCGGATTACATGTGTTATTTACAATGGTAAATTGTAGATTCGTTCCATAGAATCGTGGTCGGATTAACGAAAAGGGCGGATTACATGACACAATTAACATTACAAATGATTCGTCCCTGAGATTTTAGGGCGGATTACATGGCGGCGGATTAACGGGGTCTGACTGTATTTTCTCTCACTGTCGTAATAACCGTTATTTCAAATATTCAATCAAGATTCCTGCCCACCCCCTCGATAAAAATAAATTCAACCAAATAGATGGTTATGTAATCGATTGCTTCAGAATCTGTCATCTGGGATCTTATACAGATTGTTTACTCAGCTCTTAACTTCTTAAATGTCTTGAGAGTTAACTCAGGCAAGATCAATTTCTTTATAATGCTTTGGTCTCCCATGGTTATCATGTAGATTTAGTTGTATTAAAAGAAATTAATGAGTTAATTCACACAGTTTTTGAGATATTTTCTAAATTTAAGATGACTAAATTCACTATCAAAGCATACACACTACTTTTGCCTGTTTCATGATGCATGCAACTTTGTGAATACAGTCAGACTTTATTAATGCCATTTCTGATAAGTTTGTATAATTATTTCACGATAAATGATAAATTATATTGATGCTTCGCTTCTATGCGGTTCACATATGTACTAATTAAATTCTGCCTGTCTGCATAGGTCACAGATGACCCAATGACCGTGGTCAGTCTCTCCTCTCCTGACGACTCCACCATTAATTATGCAACATGGGCGTCCATTGCTCAATCATTGACCACTGAACGCCAATCTCTTGACCAGGTGAATTTCGAAATTTCAAAGGAAGAATTTTAATTTAATTTTTTTTTCTATGGAAACAGCGTGTAGTTGAGTTATACAAAGAGTGTGAATATTTGCGGGTCGAAGTTGAAGGTCGGCATGGGTCACTTTCTCCACCTGAAAACCTTGAAGCATATCACATGACCAAGGAGCTCAATGCCTGTCGGAACAAACTCAATCAACTCACTTCTGAATTGTGAGTACTTATTTCGTTTTCAGGGAGAATAATTGTTCAGTGCGGTATGAATTTTACCGGTAAATCACACAAGAAAGTGCGTTATGATTTTTAATAAAAGTGCGTTATGATTTTTATTGAAAGTGCGTTATGATTCCAGGGAAGAGCGGCAGAAGCTCGCGGCAGAACAGAAGGAAGAACTAGAACAAACTCGCCTATCCCTGCGTAAAATCTCCCAACAGGTCTGTTTAACTGTGAAATTTACAACTGCAATAATTTTCCCTCCTCATCAGAATGCGTTACTCAGCAAAGAAGCCAAAATGGCAAGATCGTATCGCGATGAAATTGAAGAATACAAGGAAGAAGCCGGAAAAGTTCAAATGTACGAAAAAGAAATTCTCAAATACAAAGACCGCGTGCGGGAAATGGAATTCTTCAAAGCGAGGGTTGATGTAAGTGTCTTGCAGTTATAATTATATCTCGTTAACTGAATTTATTTTGATTTCTCTCAGGAATTGCGTCAGGATAACGACTCATTAATGGAGTTGAGAGGTCGTTTAGAGGAACAGGTTAACTCCTCGCAGAAAAGATCTGAATCTGTTATGGACGAATTAATTCGAACCCAACTTCAAATGGAGGATGTTATCCAGGTATGCTTATGAAGATATAAACATTCATCTGCAAGAGTTACTCAATGATTTTTTTTTTTTTTTTCTCGTTACAGGAACGAGACAATCTGAAAACACACCTGCGCACCTTAGAAGATGAGAATTCAGTCTTATCTTCTTCACAGCCGTCAGGAGGCCAGGGGTCCTTGAGGCGGATGCTCAGCTACGCGTCTTCGGATTTCCTCAGCGGCAGCCACTTGCAGCTGCATCTGCCATCTCCCCCGAAGGGGGGAACGATATCTGATGAGTTGAGAGACAGCATGGATTCGCGAGTGACGCAACTGGAAGCCGAGAATGATTTGCTGAAGGAGAATCTGAACGACACAGAGAGACGTTTAGATGACACACAGCGCCATCTCACGAAGCTGCAAGCGGAAACGCAGCAGGAGTTTGAGAAGAAAATGTCGGAGCTCGAGCTGCAAACGAAAGAGCTACGGAGAAAGACATCAAAGGAACTCTCGAAGGAATTTGAGAGCAAAGTTTTGGAGATTGAACAGAGGAGTCTGCGGCTGAAGGAACGGGTGGCCCAGGAGTTCCAGTCCAGAGTGGGTCAGCTGGAGGAGCGGAATCAGCAGCTGCAGCTGCAGAATGAAGAGAGCAGCCGCCAACTGCAGATGATGCAGGCAGCTGTTGGGAGAGGGAAAGAACAAAGTGCAAGGACAGAGAAAATGAGTCGTGATTTGGTGGACGAACGGGAGCATTACAAGGAGCAGCTACGTCTGCTGAAGGAAAGTCACGCGGAGAAAGTGAGATCATTGGAGCGTCAAGTTGATGCCATGCGCAACAAGGCAGAAGAGATGGAGAAGATGGCCCTAGTGACGCCCCTCAACCAGAGCTTCCAATCGGACAACGGCGCTCCCGTCGAAAGTCCTGCTAGGATCTCATACGTCAATGATAGTCCACAGAAGCAGCGCTCGAAATGCTCTAAGGAAAACTGCAAGAAGCGTGTTGCCAGGCCAAGGTCATCGAGTTCAGTATCTCAGGATGGAAGACCCGTAGCTCTGCAGCGCCATGCCTCTGTGATCGGCATTCCAACTGAGCCGAGTCGTGTGCAACGCGGCAAAGAATTTGAGCATCACCATCATCACTTCCACCACCATCACTACGAAAGGGAACCGTGCCGCTCGGCCCCAAGCACCCCCGTCAAAGCCCCGCTCCACTCCTTCAACCGCAACGACCGCCTGCGGTCATCCGTCCAGATGAAGCCACCGCGAACCCCGACCGACCACCAGCCGTTTGTACGCAACGGTCCACAGCGTGCCACAATGCCAGAGAGACGCCGTGTCATCCAGTCGGCCCCTCAAACGCTGGAGCGCCCCTCCAAAGGCATGGTGCTCAACTCTGACGTGAAAAAATACCCGACCAACGGTATGGAGCAGACGATGCATCAGCGCACGCAGTACTTCACTGACACGGACAGTGGCTGCGCTACGTCTCCCGATCACTCAGCGTCCCCCGACAGCAACGGAAACAATGACCACTGCTTCGAGGTGTTCACGTCAGAGACGATACAGATGCAGATGAGATACACTGGATCGAACAACGGCAAGTGGAAAGCTTTTGTGGATAAGATCGTTGAACTGCAGAATCGGAATCAGCATTTGTTGCTGGAAAACGCTGAAATGAGACGGACATTGAAAAGTGTCCGTGGAACGACAGATCAGTTGGATTTGATGGAGAGCAAGAATCTGAAGTTGGAAGTTGAAAACAGGAAGCTTCGGAGAATTTGCGATTCGCTGCAAATGTCGCTGACGGGGAAGAGTCAGTATGATAAGCGCTTGTATCATTTTTACTCCAATGTGTAAAACTTGAAAAAATGTGTTCATTTTCCATGTTTTCCTTATTATGCCATCTACAAATTTTAGAGCATTTATGATTGTATTTATTTCCTCTCTTGTCTTAGCGTGTTTTCAATCAATTTATTTTGTTCATCTTTCTTTCAATATATTTTTTGTTTCTAGTAAAGTTATGGAAACTTTCTATGCATGTGCTGTGTTGTACAATATCAAGAGCAATAAATTCTAGTATTTACCTCCTAGAGCTTCCATCAGTATAATCTATTTTGATATTCATTTGTGGCTTTTTATTCCTCAATGCAATTATGATTATAATTATTCTCTACACTTTTTGGATATTGTGCTATCTTTCTGTGCCTTTTTTGTTTTAAACAGTCAAAAGTGATGTAGAGAATTTGTTGTGTAATTGTGAACGTGTGAAAGTGAAATTATGCTCAATAAACTTTTTTTTCTCGTCCACTCTTCATTCATTTCGTAATCATAACGCACTTTTCCAGTACACCATGAACTACGAAATCATAACGCATCACACATTATCTCGTTCATTATATATTTCATTTGAATTATGAGAGCATATCCACGAATACCCAGGACCTCGCGTCGTTCAATTAAAATGTTTATGACGCAAATGATTCTCTACTATCATAAATACTAATAAAGCACAAAAATATACACACGTTAAACTTATTCCGCGCATCTGCCTAGATTAAAGATAGTACTCGCCAGAACATAATAATTATATATAAATTAACCCTCTTGATAACATGTTCACTCACCATAACTTAGCTCGTCGAGACCCTAAAAAACTAGATAGTAGAGAGCTGAACTCGCATTGAACAGACGTTGATTGAGAGGGAGGGACGCCAATAACTCGCGCCGACATTCGCCCAATCCACATCGATTTTTCTCCGTGCATATATGCAATGTGCGTAATCTATAGTAACAATGTACTCAATATGCAATATACTATCCCGATACAGGTTACCATGGTTACGTATAGAACAAGGTGTTGATCAATTGCTGGACGTATATCAGCAAGTCGTCTTTTCACATGTCACGATTTTCATATTGATTAGTAGTATAATTATTTATTTTATAAAAATACCAGATATGTAATCATATATCCATAAATGCGTGATGTAATATTACATGCAAGTACCAATCAAGCTAAAATGACATATAGATTATTTAAAATAAGAAAAAAAAATCGATTTATAATAAGAAGAAATATCTCAGTACAACACTATATGGGTATACCCTAATCGCATCGAAATTTGTTGAAAAACAAGTCATCCGAGGTCACGAAGGGTCAGTTACTTGACCTGCTTATGAGTCACTGACCCATATCCCCAAGGGGTATATAAGACCGCGGATGCCTTCCTCAGCATCTTTTCCCTTTTCGCTTTTAAACGGATAACACGCTGCGACGCCACAAAAAGAATGGAGGTTTACGGCCAGTATTCAATTTGAAACCACTTAATCGCTTCATCATGCCAAGAAGTTTCAAGATGGCTACGCTACGCATGGTTGCGCACTCCCTCAGAGAAAAAGACTTCTTGGTTTCACTAGACTTAACTGACGCATATTTCCATGTTAACATCGACCCTTCGTTTAGGAAATTCATGCGTTTCAAGTTTCGCGGAAAACTCTTCCAATTCAAGGCTATGCCTTTTGGTCTATGCTAAGCACCAAGAATCTTCACCAAATTGACTCAAGCTATCACTCGTTACTGCCGTCAGATGGGCATTAGGGTAGTTTTTTATCTCGACGATACGCTCATTATGGCACGCTCACGACGCGATCTCCTATATCAACGTGATTTCGTAATGGCCCTGTTACGCAATCTAGGTTTCCTCATTAATTTGGAGAAATCGGACCTTCACCCAAAGAAACAATTTACCTTCCTCGGTTTGGAGTGAGATACAGATTGTCCTTCGGTCGCGCTCACTACTGAGAAAGTAGACAGAATTCAGTTGTTCGCTCACAGACTATTACAGCGCCCTCATAGTTCGTGCCTGGATCTACAACGTTTCCTCGGCCAAACGAATTTTGCTTCATTCGCCGTTCCACGTGCGAGATTGAATTCCAGAGCGCTTCAAACGTGTCTGTCTGCTAGATACAATTCAATCATTGATCGTTTCAGGAAATGCATCTTTTCCGAAGAAGCAATTTTGGAACTTCGTTGGTGGTCAACTCTGTTAATCGTGATCAAACGGCTGTCACCTGCTCTTCCGTCGGTAGCTATGTCCGCGGACGCATCGGGCTCCGGGTGGGGAGCCACGTGGGGCACGCGTTCTCTGGCGGGAACTTGGGAGGCCCGCGACTGGCGTCATATCAATGTATTAGAGCTTCAGGCGATCTACAACGCAACTCTGCAGTGGGCTCCCCTCCTGCGTGGAAAGGTCGTCTCGGTGCACCCTGCTACATTCCGGGCATCGCCAATGTGGAAGCCGACGCCCTCTCTCGCAGCCGGGTAATCACAGAATGGTCTCTGTTATCGGGAATTTTTCGGCGGCTGTTCCTCCTGTGGGGAACACCCAACGTCGACTTCTTTGCGTCAGCCCACAACGCAGTAGTGCACCAGTACTTCTCGATTCATCGCCACGACCATCAAGCCCTAGGCTTAGATGCTCGGCAACATCAGTGGGATTTCCCGTGGATGTATGCGTTCCCCCCTCCCCCTCACTTGATACTGCAGACGCTCGCCAAGCTAGCAGCATCACCGGGGATTTTGCTTCTGATAACCCCGTGGTGGACGGACGCGATGTGGATGGGCGAAGTGATTTCTCTATCACTTTGTCAACCCCTCCTGCTCCAACTCAGAACACTCGGGATCTGAGGAATCTGCAATTCGTGGCTTGGATTATATGCGCCAACCTATCCAAGCTGCAGGACTTACGCCGGAGCTCGCCGCATTTATTACCGACTCAATTAGGGGCTCTTCTCGACAGACAGACGAGTCCGCGTGGCGTTCTTAGACGCAATGGAGTGAAGCCAGCGGTATGGATCGATCTGATCTCTCAGAGATATCCTTAGTCCGGTACCTGTGGTATCTGTTCCAGAGCCGAGACCTAGCAGCCTCTACGTTGGGGGTGCATAGGGCTGCAGTCTCCTCCTTATCTAACCCTTTAGACAATTCTCTTTCCAACTCGTTTCTGCTTCAAAGATTTATGCGAGCAGTTTTCCTCACCAGACCGCCCGCAAGGAGACGTCCGCGGGAAGCATGGGACGTAGCTACGCTTTTAGACTTCCTTCGTACGTGGGGTCCCCTCGAAAGCTTGTCGTTTCGCCAGTTATCTCATAGAACGTTTGCTTTAGTACTCGTCTTCTCCTGTCGCAAAATCAGCGATCTGTGTCTCCTTGATTCCGAGGAACCTTGGTGTGTGGTCACTGATCGATCGGTCGTTTTTCAGCCTCGTTTCGGTTTGAAGCAAGATCGACCAGGACATCGCTCACCTCCGATTCACTTCTCACTATCACCACATGCAGAACTCTGCCGTGTGCGGCACCTATTTAGAAGCTACTGCAACACGTCGCTCCAGCCCGGTACTGTTTGTGACAACAACTCCTCCACATGGAACCGCTGTCCGCGCCACTTTACGGCAGTGGTTCGCTCAAACTCTGATGGGTGCCGGTAATACAGCCTCTCCAGGCTCAGCCCGTTCAACGGTAGCGTCGACCGCGTTGGCCCGTGGGTTGAGTGACAACGCAATTATGCAATCAGCAGACTGGTCGTCTTCTCAGACTTTATACTCGAATTACGTCCGAGTTTTACCTGCGGAGGCGTTAAGACGGGATACAGTTCAATCCACGATTGACTTGCTCCCAGATTTGGTATTTGAATGACCAGTTCTTTACTGATACATGTATACTTAAACATGAATTAGTATACAATGGCTAAACATGCTTTTCCTCTTTTCAGAGACGGCGTACAGGCCCATAGGTCCTAACAGACCCCGATTCCTCATGATTGCTGAACTCTTGATGCCTCGTAAAGGCATTTTTACTCGGGACACGTAATAAACTTGTAAACTGTTTATTTGTTTTTATTGGTTACAGTTGTCCTCACAATCGATGCTCAACAGTCGTACCCATATAGTGTTGTACTGAGATATTTCTTCTTATTATAAATGGAACAATTTTAAAGTGAAACGTCTTAAAATTGACATTTATATTATAGAAATATCTCAGTACAACTGAGCCGATTATTCGAACAATTATTATTACACGAATATGCTCAAGGTCAAGATGCTGAGGAAGGCATCCGCGGTCTTATATACCCCTTGGGGATATGGGTCAGTGACTCATAAGCAGGTCAAGTAACTGACCCTTCGTGACCTCGGATGACTTGTTTTTCAACAAATTTCGATGCGATTAGGGTATACCCATATAGTGTTGTACTGAGATATTTCTTCTTATTATAAATGTCAAT
>KB305378.1:397505-436487 GCA_000328365.1 Capitella teleta | reverse complement strand
TTCCGATCTCGCACCGACCCTTCTTCTCAAAACGGTCTTCTATGAGGACATAACATCGATTGTTGCTTCCAGAAAGGGAAGTTTTATCATCGTTCGACTCGATGCGGCACGCGAATTCGATTAGTTTACTCGTTGCCATGGTCACATCGCAGAACCAAAACAATCCTCGTAAGGTGAGTGAAACGGTTGCAAAATAGTTCGGGATGGTTTTGGAATCATAAAAGAGTTATAATTAAATATTGGCTAAACATCTTGATCGATAGTTATATAAATATGTTTCTCGGTGTATTTGTTCCTAACATTTCAAATTTATAGCCGTAGTAAGCTGTAGATCAGCGGAGTGATACTGCGCTCGGACCAGTGGTAGCGGCCATGTTTTTTTCGTGATCACTGTACTGTCACAATCCAGGATTCGTAGTCAGTTGAATTAAGCGCTGGATTATTCTGTTGTTGTGTGTCAAGTGCTAAAAGAAAAATATTCACAACCTCATTCAAATTTCGAAACTTTGTGTTACTTGTGTTCAGGAAAATATGGAGTTCTTGTGACCGTAGCCATGCGTCGTTGTGCGGATGTTTTAAAGTGAATTTTGTTTGTTGGGAAAAGGTGGGTCAAGGTTTGAAGGCATCGAGTTCCATTTCCGACGCTCTTGTGTTTATGTCGACAATAAGTTCTGGATGAATCGTGCATGTATAGGTTCATTCTACTGTCACGAATCTTAAGCAGTTACATGGCTGTGTTATAACAGGGTAAACATTTGCATGTATGTATATACTTACTCAGTTACTGTATATAAGTTATTAATATTAAATATAACCACATTAAATGTCAGTGACATTACACCAACCACATGACATTATCACATATTAACGTTGTCCTGTGAATCTTATGACCCACTTGCTACACTCACTGGGAAACAACAAAGGGGCATATATTAGGTCGATATATAACGTGATAATGCAACTTGATGATTCATAAATTAAATAAATTATCAGTATAATCTGATAATTTAATTAATTTTTTGCTTTAATTAATTTATTTGCTTGCTGATCATACTCAGTGTGTGACTCAGATGATTCTCTGCATGTCGCCTGTTGCATGGAATCATTCATGGATCTGCCGGGACAGTGCCTTTAGAGTAATTGTATTCCCCAAGTTCAGTGAATATTGCAGGTTAAACAGGTAATCATTTTATGAGCTGCACTAAATTTATAGCTGTGATATAAACAGATCAACCAAATGCAACCCACATCAGTTACTATATATGCATATCCTCTTGGGTACATTACCATGTCTTCATTGGTTACACCCTTTAATAAAATTACTGGTGGTCTGCACTTAAACTAAAAGTTTTATTACCTCAGATAGGTGCATATATAACGTATAAAAAGAGTTATGACTCTGTTGCAGGGTGATGTATGTTGAGGCATATCAGTGAGGTTTTTTTAACACTCAGGGCATCGATTGAATATATTCTCAGAATGTGTGGTTTAAACATGTATTCAATTAAATATATTCAAGTTGAATTAAGTTATATACAAACATGCATTCGATCAATACATATGCATGGTACGGTATACTAATTACTAAATAAGATAATAATAATATAACACAAGATATTACATGTAAATACTCTGGTTGACCCTGCTGAGCTTCACACAGGGGTCACCTAACACGGAGGTCACCTGGCTTAGAATAGATTTATTTCAGAGAGGATGGCAGCCTGATATTTCGCACTGCTGCGTTACATTTACATTGCAATAGTCTGTCCCCAAATTCAAGCAAGCCTGCATTATTTAAATAATAACAATGACAAGATCTGCAACATCTAGATAGAGTAAATGACTGATAAGTTGAATTAGATTTGTATCTCAATGTGTGTATCAAAATGAATGAAATATCAATGTTTATTTCCAAATGAACTTACCCGCTAGATCGATGCCATCCAAATCATTATTAGCTCACTCATATTCAGTCATTGAAGCATCATTCCTTATCAGACCAAAGGATTTTGTTCATTTCTATTTGAGCCCTTATGTATCATGTACGTCATTGCAAAGCTTGAATTTTATTTATTTCTACTACGTAAAACCCTTCCTAATTTTTCTATTTTATCAGTTCATGTCTTCCATACAGTCAATGCATTGTATATCCTCCTAATTGATTGAAACACCATTCATCAATGATCGAAAAGTTGGATGTGCATATAGAACTTTTGGTTTGAGAAATACAAATACATGTAGGTTAATACCAGGTTTGTGTGTTAGACATTTTTGTGCCATTTTCATCTATGATTATCATGTGCAAGAAATTATGTCTTAAAATCCATGTCTATTTTGGAGTTTAATCATTTAAACTATTGATTCAAGTTGGGAATATAATTAATTTTTATTATTATCAGTTGTAAAGACATTCTTATTAATTTCCTCCTTTGTAAAATGCACCCAAAGCTTAAATATTGATAATATATTATATTATATAAATGAATGAATATTATGAATATGAGGATTTAGATCAATAAAATTATGACTTTTTATCTTGTCTAACGCAATGCGTGAATTGATATGCAGAGTGGTTTCTCCGCATGTGCAGAATGCGCCCATCTCTTTTTAAATCTCCCCCATTCAATTTCCTCTCTAAGTCTTGAATCATATGGTATCAGTTATGATAAGCTATCACAAAGCGGCTTAGAAACATCCCTGCACTTCTTTTGTCCATCATCCTGATTAATCCACAGTTAAAAATTATAATCACAAGTATTCAACTACTCAAATACTAAGCTATTATAACGTGTAGTGTATGGTTCTGTTATTATTTTGGGGGGTATAATTTATAATTGATTTTTTTCTCTTCAGGAGCGGAATGCTTTTGTGCGACCTTTGTGTGCTTCTGCGTGTTAAATTCTACGTTGACTGTTGCTCGATGTGTGTTGCATTATGATGGATAAATACGACAAACTCGGAAGAATTGGTGAAGGCTCCTATGGTGTAGTCTTCAAGTGTCGCAATAAAGAGACAGGTGCGCTGGTTGCCATCAAGAAATTTGTGGAATCTGAAGACGATCCTCTCATCAAAAAAATTGCCATGAGGGAAATAAGAATGCTAAAGGTATGTTACAGTGTTATGTAATATATATACTCATAATCTTACTTGACCATCACTTCATAATCTAAGATAAATTCCCATCTTTCTAGTAACCATGTTCGTTATATATTCATGTAGCACACCAGCTTAAATAAGTGCATGAATTTTGCAAGTAAAACTTTTGAAAGGGTCGGCTCTTGAAGATCGATTGCCGATGGTAATGCATGATGTCAAGGAGTTATCAAACATTTCTTCATAGAGAACTGCTGTTCTTTCAAGCAAACACTCCTCGCAGACAGATTGAATGTCTCATCTGTTTGTATTGCGGATCAAATCTGTTTGGTTTTAGCTTCCTTTTCCATCGTTAGGCTTGGTGTCTTTGCAAACAACTGATCTCTTGTTGCTGTGGGACCCGGCTGTCATGTGTAAAACCATAACAACAGTTATATTAACAGCGTTATATAATTTATATTCTTTTTTTCTTTTTTTTTTTTTAGTATCGTAATCACATCATGGAGGAAAAAATATAATTAATTGCTGATCGATTATTTGAGGTTATTAATTAAGTCATAATTAATCTTGTTTATTTCAGCAATTGAAACATCCAAATTTAGTGAATTTGATTGAAGTTTTCAAGCGGAAGAAACGCCTTCATCTTGTCTTTGAATACGTCGACCACACGGTGCTAAATGAACTCGACAGACACACGCGAGGGTGAGTCTCCGTCAAAAATCCCATGCTCGCTTCTCACGACCACCCCCAACCCCTCCCCTCACTCCTCCAAAACTTGGCATTCCTTGAAATTTGTCTCATTCAATTCATTCATGTACAGCACCAGCGCACATTTCAGCTATACGTGATTGACCGGTGTGCTCATCATTGAGCTAATTCATTCTTGAGTCTGATAGTTCAATTGTTGCATTTATTGATTATGATATTTACGAAACTCTTCCTTGTCTTTTGAATACTTCCTCTTCTCTTCTTGAATGTACTCCGTTATATTTTTTTTTTCTTACTGTCCTAAACTTGAAATTAATCGCTACTGTCAGGTGTCAGGACTTCGGAATTAACATAACCTATCGTAATCAGTAATTAATTTGAGGTTATCAGCACTTTTGACCCAATTTTCACAAAACCAAACATGTTCACAGAGGAACATTTTCACTTTTTGCTCGGTATTGCGGGCATTTATTTTGTGTTTACAGTCTAGCGCAGCATGGGGTTCAGCAATACAGGGGCAGCCGTCAAGGCCAATTCCGAGGGTGAGAAAGAACTCCAGCCCACTGATTCTCGCCTTTCTCAAAAACCGCAGATCTTTTCGTTCATCGGGATACAAATTTGTTTCAGCCGTTTATTTTCTGCATGGCTTCTGTACTCAAATTATCCACGTTGTCCATTTATTAATTATGCATGTTGTGGCTTTTACGTGTATGTTTTATTTTTATTTATTTATTTTTTTTTTCATTATTCAGCTTTTTCAATCTTTCTCTACTCTAGGGTTCTCTTTCTGTTCCTTATTGAGAACAAAAATTAATAATTCATCAAAGCACTTAATTGGATTAATTTATAATTGGGTCCATACTTCCTTGTTTGAGATATATACATATTATTTATTATTCAAATTGAGTATACCGGACTCGCAGTAAGAATTAGCGTAGCCCTGGAATCCTGGTCTCTGGGGTCAAGGATCTTTTAATTGAATTACAAAAACAACACTAATCAATGATCAATCAATGGATCAATCAATGGATCGAGCGCTGTTATTGATCGTTTGACGTCGTAGAATGAGAGTGCATTTCCAACGCTGTGCTTCAGAAATACGTAATATTCGCACAAGCGCTAAGACAACCTAATGAATGATTGTCTGAATTATGCAGATATTGACCTCACGAAATATGAATGTTCAATTTTGTATTGATTATTCTTGGGTCTTTGTTCATTGTGAAAGTTTTGCTTCGATAATTTTAACAGTATAATCAGAATGTTAGAAGAATAGGTTACAACAGACCTCAATGGCTCATTCTGTTGTCAAGAGTGAAAAATGAGTTTGTTGAGTAATTTACTTACTGCACATGTTGGTCATAAATTGGATGTTTGCTTAACATGTGTCACGTACATTAATCAACTTTACTTACTTTTTTATATATATTAAGAGGTACTTGTTCATCGATTGAGAGGTTCAAGTAAGTAGAAAACTAAGCAATCAGGTTTTTTTTCCTGCAGTTGATATCTCATAAATCGGCTACTTATGTGTTAACAGTCTTCAATCATTGGTTCGAGCATATATGTTGCAGTTAACTTTTATTTGCTGTCAATATTTAGGCGTTCAATGGGTTAACAGCTGATTTAGATATTTAACTCAGGTTAGTTATAATAATTTTATAGATTTTCTGAAAATGAAATTGATTTAAGCCACTTGGTAACCGTGTTTCCTGGGATTTAACTCTGTTTCCCGATATTAGGATATCCGTCGATATATTTGTGTCTTGGTAAATACTCTTGCTGGTTATACTGTGGTCATTAGGATTATCGGATATCGAATATTGGACATCCAGGCATTGTAGATGAGCTCGTAGATTGAGAGAGGTGCTTTTATTAATTTTGTCATCATAATTGGATCGAATTAATGCTGTCATTATAGAAGATGATTATCTACTGAATTAAGAGCATTTGTTCAGCTTCCATGTAATCCTGAGTTTTAATTGGTTCAATCTAATTGGAATCCCATACCCTGGATGTGTTTATTGGTTCAATTTCGTGGGCCAGTGAAATTGCTGCTGTTGTATGATATTTTTCTTATTTTTATCCAAGAAAATGAAAATGATACCACATTTGTTGTTCCATACTTTGCATGCGTTGTTTCGCTTAAATTTCTCTTTGTCTCTTCTTTCCATTTTCGCTCTGTACAATTGTTTATTAGAACTGATGAAATGTTACATAATTGTTGTTCGTTTTTATTTTCCACAGAGTACCGGAACCCCTCACGAAGAGAATCGTTTGGCAAACATTACAAGCCGTCAATTTCTGTCATAATCACAATGTGAGCGAGCTAGAATTTATGCATTAGTTTTATTATTTTTATTAATTTATTTTGCAGTGCATTCATAGGGACGTGAAGCCTGAAAACATTCTCATAAATAAAAACGGAGACGTCAAACTATGTGATTTCGGATTTGCCAGATTACTCAGTGAGTCACTCTGACCAATTTTTTTGCTTTGCCGCTCTATTTTGATCGTTTCTCAAAAGCGGGTCCTGGAGATGAGTATACAGATTACGTGGCCACGCGTTGGTATCGGGCCCCGGAACTGTTGGTTGGTGACACGCAGTATGGCCCCCCTGTTGATATCTGGGCCATCGGCTGTGTGTTTGCTGAGCTCATCACTGGTCAAGCGCTGTGGCCGGGACGGTCAGATGTTGACCAACTCTACCTGATACGGAAAACTCTGGGTACGCTGGAGAATATTTGACAGTTTGTAAAATTATATTTCTATCAATTTCCACAGGCGATCTCCTCCCTAGGCACATAGAAATATTCTCAAAGAACCCGTTCTTCAAAGGTCTCACAATACCTGAGCCTGAATCCTTTGTGAGTATAATTACTCATTTTTTATGTTATCAACACTGTATTCGTTACCTTGTTAATCTACATTAACAAGGTCTGACTGTATCAGATATCACAGTACAGAGGTTTCTCTGTAGCCTATTAGAAGGGTAATCTCTCTCAATATCCTGAAACTGCTGTCGCTATCCAGTCACCCTCTTCAGTCAACTGAACAAACAAAGCTGAGATGTTTCCTTTTCTTGGTCTGAACATGTTCAATTTCCTTCTTGTTGACCTTTTCACGATACGTTGACCCCAAGATTAGCAGGTTTTCAAGTCCTTTTCAAACACAACAGTCATTCAACCGATCACTATGGCTCTCACTTCTCCCTATATTAACCCCTTTGTCTAGATTATTTTTAAACACTTATAAAAATTTATTTTATTTTCAGGAGCCTTTAGAAACAAAGTTCCCAAACATTACAGTGGAAGCCATGGATTTTCTCAAGGTAAAGATACGCATATTTCGCATGAAATCCATGCCGTGACATATTCTGACGCTATTAATGCTGCCCGTTGCTGTGTGGGTCTCATGCATTGTTCATGAGAGCTGCTCTTTTCTCATTAACCCCGTGAAAGCAGGTGAACAGGGGCTGTCAATACAGGCACAAAGTACACCTCAACTGAAGAGGAAAAAAATCGCTCAAACAGCAACCAATTGTTTCTTTAATGCCCCGCATGTGTTTTGATGTGCTTGTTGCCATTGGTAACCGTAATTACCCTAGCTGGCCACGCCCTTCTCCCCTAGTTGTTCCTCCTCCCTTGTGTGGGAGGTCAAAGGTCAAACTCAACCGTTATTTGTCAGATTGGGAAGTGATCGGTTTATTGTTGATTTCTTCTGTAGTTTTGTTATTATTATAATAAACATTGCATAACTTCTTCTGGATTGGTTATTAGCTATTTAGTTTTTCTTTTCTTCCCCCGACTGATTCGTCGATCAATGTTTTTGCCGATGTTACTGGCTTCTGTTGCGTGGCCGCAGCATTAAATCACTCAAAGAGAACAAAAGCAAGGCGACGTTTCGTTTGAGCGATTGAGGTTTCTGTTCTGTGGCCCTGAAACGGCACAATGGCCAATAAATAAGAGAAAACAAAAATCAATTTACCATACGCTCTCTTGGATTACAGGCTTATCTTGTGTTTCGCAATAAACTGGATCTTGAGGCCTTAATTGGCAGCAGAGTAGATCAAGTATGGAGGATAATACTTGAAGCATTTAGATCCATTGATCTGATGATGATCAGTGTTTTTCATTTCATTGATTTCTATGTGTTGTATTTTGAATGATTTTGGTTAATCGCCAATTAATTTTTGGTCCAAGTTTAGAAATTTAACCTTTTTTTTCTTTTTTTTTTCAGGGGTGTTTTTCCATGGACCCTAATATGAGGTTGACATGCAAGCAGCTCATCGAACACACGTATTTGGATAAGAAGAGGTTCACAGAGATGTACGAACGGAACGCGGTGGAAGAACAACGGAGGAGGGAACGCAAAGAAAAGAGGGAGAAAGAACGCGAGAAGAACCTCTCGAGATTACAGGTGATTTCGAGATACGTGACAACGTCGTTTTTTATCTCTTTGTCTCTTAGCAGCAAAACTATCAGCTGCCGCAGCTGACAGGCGTCACGCACCCGCCCATGACGTCACAATCACCCGTTCCCGTCCAATCAAAGCATACGCAAAACAAAGCACAGAGGAAATACGTCGACACCCACCTCCCGACCATTTGACTTCAAGGTCAAGGGGTCTTTCGTCATGACAACAGCACCTCTGACATACAAAAGAAATGAACAGAAATGCTGGCTGCTTCCTGGCTCTCATGAGAACGCGGAAGCAATCCGGATCTCATGAGAATCCGGAAGCTGGAATACGACGGAATGTATCCTGGGGACCATCTTCATTTTATCGAAGGGGCTATGTGGTGTTTCTTGGCTGTCGATTATTTGTCAATATTTTTTTTTTTTTTTTTTAATTGTAAAACTTTTCTTTGCTCGGTTTTTAGTTGCATGACTTGAGTTGCTTATATTTTCTGTTTTATCTGTTTGATTGAATGGACGCTTTCCTTTTTCACCCTTGCTCCTAAATTTTGACTACCTAGTTAATTGTTTATTTTTATTAAGTGGACAAACGACCGGAACTTTTCAACAGAAGTTCGTAAAAAGGGTAGAAATAACTCGAGTCAATATTACTTAATGTTTTATTTCGGCTATAACTAATTATTTGATGTGCCATTTTGTCAATAGTCTCAACTCTATAGAGCAACATTTTTCAACTACCTCTTGCTAAATCAACTCCTGGCGTGTTGTACGTTAGCAAAAGCACCCTGCTCATGTTTTGCACCTCTATGTTGTTTTATCAAAATATTCTTATCTAAAAATAAAATTAATCTGCTTTGAAATAAAACCAACTGCATATAATGAGTGACTGGCATGTCTTGGAGATACTTGGTTTTTTTCAATGTTTTATTTAAGCTTTTATTGTACTTTTCTTACGAGATTTTACCGGCTATTCATGATGAGTGTTTTCTAGGAGAATGAAAGAGATTGCACGCTCAGAGATGTACAAATCAATCTAACTGCACTTAATTCACTGTTAATCGAGAGCTATCTCCTGTTCATTATTTTATTGTCCTCTTTTTCGCCCCTACTCGTAGAATGAACCCGGGATTAAAATTCAATTGATTGGTTTGCTGAAGTTGTGTATAATTGTTAAAATATTATTAATTTGCCGCACTCTTTCTCTTTTTTTTTTTTTCTCTCTCTCAGAAACAGAATATCACTCAGCTTATATGCAAAAAGTGCAGTTCGGCTTTTTGATTCCTCGATGTGAGCAAAGCTTTTGAGAGTGTGCTTCTCGGATGAAACATGCTAAAAAGGGGAAAAAAATGAAGTCATTTTTAATTATACTGTGTCCTTAATTGTGTGTGATGTCGGATCAATTTTTCTTCTTCCTTTCTCTGTTTTTATCATTTATAATTAATCATAGATTAGTCTTTTTTTTTTTCTTCAATCTGTAAATACTTTTTTTTTTCTATAATTATAATTCATCAATTTTAACGTTGCATGTAAAAAAATATTGTGTAAGTTATTGTATATGAATAACATTCATGTTTTCTTCATCAAATAATTTTTAATGTAACATAACTACATTCATATTATTATTGGTCAGAATAAATTTGAATAATATGAAGAACAAACATTCCTCCCTCTTATTAATGAGCTCCCTAATCTCAGTACTCAATATTAAATTCTGACTTCCAAAGCCTCCAAAGAGATCAATCCGATGGGTTTTTTCCAAGACGAAAAGACCAAAATTTTTCCGCCAGCTATGAATATAATTATAGATCAATTGTTATGCAATTTTCCAAGCACAGCTGTCAAAACTGAGAACAAACTGAGGTCAAGATTTATTGTATCAACGGAATTTTTAAAAGAATTGCTTGCTTAGCATTGCACACAACATTGGGCCACAGAGAAATTTCACAACATCCACTCAAAAACACGATATAAAACGAGATTTAAAACGAGATTTTAAATCTGTCAAGATTTATCTACTCAAAAGCTAACCTACAACAGACGTATTGTCTTTAAATTTCTCACTTGAAAGTCATGTTTGACTTTTGGGATGTTTCTTTGGCGGTCCCTTTTAAGTTTGTATCGAGAATGTTTGTTGATGGTGTGAGGAGTGAAGTCCTGTGGACTGAACCAAAGGGCCTTTACCCCCAAGTAGCTTTGGGGTTTGATCTCCCTCTCGAAACGGATTAAGCTTTTTCAGATTTTTCTAAGCCAACCCCAAGAGGCCACAGGAGAGGGCTCAGAATCAATAGGGGTTATGTAATGATTGAATGCACTCCAAGTGATTCTGAACTAAGTGTTAAAGAGAAGAAAAAAAACTAATGTTTGATTTGTTACGTTGAGTTTCAAGAGTGAATGAAACAGAGAAGTGAAAATAAGCGAGTACATGTATATTCTTTAAATGATATGCCGAGATGAAGAGAGGAGTATTACACCACACGATAGATTGGAGACACAATACATTTGAGGCACGATAGATCTGAGATATGACAAATCTGTTACTTGCCGTCTCCTGAAGAGTATTCTTTCAGAATTAAATTTTAAACATTCAAAATTTATAAAATATGAAATAATAAACTGCATAGATATCGAACAAATGACTGCGTACTTAATTTAGGTTAATGCAGGTCTTAATTTATACGCATAAAGTTACCATAATAAGATGCAATCAGCAGAAGTAAACAAAGCATACATAAGTATATAAGATTCAGAAGGTAGCACCGAGAACATACATTAAATAAAATCACAATTTATGAAGTTTTTCGTGGCTGCTTGTGAGTTCAATGTCTCGAGCGCTGATTGCGGATGAGCTGTTTCGGCGTTTTTGGACATCACTTGCCTCCCCCCGATCCGGGGACTCAGGTTGATGAGGCAGAGACGTTATGTAATCGTCCAAGGAATGAGAAATCACCGACGTTTGCGGCTGAGCATAATAAGCAGAGGACGGAAGAACGCGATTTGAAACCACCCGCGTGTTTGATGACTGATGACGGTGGAAGAAATACGCAAATATCGCAATGCCTAAACAGCATAACATGGTTGCTATGGCGATGCCAGCAACGCCCCCTGGTGGGAGCGTCGGTGGTAGCGTCGTAACCTCTGGTGCTGCCGGAACCTTTCGCTGAATCCTGAAAGATAATCATAACTATTATTTCACAAAAACCCTGCAATCAAAAGATTGATAAAAATAATCAAAAAAAAAAAAAAAATCAATTTTTGTTGTCGTGACACCGGTCGTGATGTCCATGAAACCTTTGTGATCGCAGTGAGCTTTGTGAATAACTTAATGACTTTCTGCGAAACCGTGAAAGAAACTTTAAAATCTTTATAAGGAGGATTTTTATAATCCATACTAATAACAGGACAGGTTCCCTGAAAAGCCTTACGCACTCAACGAACCCTAATTAATCAATGAAACAAAATGAAACTTACTCAATCAGAGAAGCAGACAACAGCTCCTCATTGAATGTGAGGGTAAAATTGCGCAGCTGGAAAACAGATTTGCGTAGGCTGGAAATCACTTCAGCAGAATGTGGACCTTCAAAAAAAAATTCAATAAAAAATTAAAAATTTCATTCATTAATAAGTTAACAAATTTAATAGTTAAAACGCACCATCGTTTGAGCGTAAAGCCGGATGAAGATCAAAATGAAAAAGAACGCTGCCTGATTGCAGCTCTGTATTCTGTATTCTTCTTTCATTCACACGGGCAGTGAATACAATGAGATTAATGACCTCTGAGATGAATTCAGACTCAAAATTCTGCAGATGCGAGAGAGAGACTGAGAGAAAAGTGATGCGCACACTGTAGATGAGGTCATCGTCTGAGGGGAAAATATCACACGATGAATTCCTACATTTCCGAGTTTACACTTCACAATGGTGAGTTGAGAATATCGGGAGGCTTAATTCAATTTATTAAAATGTAAAGATGAGAGAAATTGAGAAAAAAAGATTGCATGGAAGAAACACTAAATTTAGGAGACATGGGAATCTTGTTAACAAAGAGTGAAAGCTCACGATGCAATTTGCAGTTGACTAATTGTAAGAAACAGGAAAGAGAGTGCAGGATAAAGATCCCTTTAATTGCCTCAGGACAACAGAGTCGAGCCCTGATTTCAATCTCTGTCTCATATTAGAAGGGAGCAACATGCAACCAGCGTCATATATATACTGCAGGAAATCAGCCTCTGACCTGGAGGAAGATGATGAGGAGATGTGGACGGCAAAGTGAAGGGCACGGAGGTCGTGACCTCTTCCTGCGTTGGCGCATGACAGAGAGAACCTTTACTGGGACAACGCAAGACTCCACTGAAGCCAGGGATCTGGTGAGGATTCTATTGTATTGATATTGTAAGGACATAAGCACTGACTTGTAAGGCAGCACCCCAAGGACATAGCATCCAGTCGCAGTTTTGGATTCTCACAAAAAGTTCCTCTGTTCCGTTACAACGGTGCTCATAGCACATCCCGGTCAATTCCTCCTGCGATGTCTAGAGGATTAAATAAAATAATACATCATAATTATAATTAATGTATAATAATTAATTATCATAATTATAATAATTAATTACTATAATTAATTATAATAATTATTGTACCATAATTACATCCCCAAAAAAGTTGTTAAACAAATATTCCAAACCAGGTTAGTTGATAACGAAGAGGAAAAACAACGGCTTTGGTCGCCGTAAATTTCGCTGGTCGACGGATCCACGTCAGGGTTGATAGCACAGGAGTCCTGTATAATTAAACAAATTAGAAACAATCATGCATAATATTGACCTCATTGACCTCAGAAGCAGCTTTGAAAACTCGACATTTATGCAGATAATTGTCGGTGGAACAAGTCGCTTTGTCTCGCAGTCGATGGTGACAGCCTTTGTTACTAGAAAAAAATAATCACGGATACAACTATAAAAAATTAACAAGTCAGACAACCTACTTTCCAGTACAGAAGTACTTGCCATCAGTCTCGCAAGCGGGATTAACTGCAAAGCTACAGCCACCGACTGATTAGAAATGATTTAAATCTATAACTGATTAAAAAAATTATAATTTCAATACATTTCCCCCACGGCATATCCTCAGCCAATCCGGTATTCACACGATACCATCCCATATCTTCAAACGCAGCTAACGTGATGTTATCCAATGAAATTAGATGAGGCTGCAGGGGTTGGAAAGTCATTAATTATCAAAATTAATTATCAAAAATAATTATCAACTTAATTATCCAAATTTATCCTCAAAATTAATTATCAAAACTATTGATCAAATTACTAATTAAATTAATTATCAAAATTAATTATCAAAATTAATTATCAAAATTAATTACTTAACCACTCACCAAACCAATCGTTGGAGTCATGATGGAACTGAACATAAAAGCTGCGTCCCAGTGTGATTGCACAACACCGTTCTGTTGATAAAATAATGTAACAGGCCATAAATTAGGTGTCAAGTCATTTACATGAATTACATGAATCCTTGTGATTTCACACTTTGTTAATCCGTTCTGCGTCAAATTAAACATTTCTGTGAGTTTTAATTAGTGATGGGTGAATATTGAATTTGTCCAAATATCTGAAGCCGAACCTTCGAGCAGTATATATATTGGTCAAAGCTGAATACGGAGCCGAATATATACACCCACTCCATTTCAGTGATATCTTTGATCGTTTTATAGGCTAGTAGAATTAACCAATTAACGCCCCTTCAGGTAGTTGACCAATCAAGAGCAGCCTGAGGTGTGATTCGTCAGGTTTTGTCACATGTTACGGTGCCCTGCCTTCTTTTAAAGGGATGGGGAACTGAATTTTAAGTGATGTTCTATTGACTCATAGCACCAATTGATAGCATTCCGTGCCAAAAACACCATGGCTGGATGCAACCGTAAGGAAATAATGCATTCCGAATATCGGGGTTAGCATTGCGCCTATGGGAGAATGGCTTCCATTGCAAAGTATAGGAGGCAAACGTCAGCTGAGGGCTTGCCGTGATTGGTCCCGTTTCCCTCGTGAAGCTATCAATTTCAGCCAATCAGAGCAGATCATCTTCGCCATAAAAGGACATCTTTGTTGTTTACGAAACGAAAGCGCATGCGTGGTGCACTCTGGCTGACCTTTTTACTGTTTCAGGATGAGAAACATGGTAGGTGTCCTAGAAAATCGCTTGTTAAAATACGAAAAATAGCGAAAAATAACTTTTTTTCGCCCCTGACTGGTGGCAAAATGATTATTCTATCTATTTCCGAAAAGAAAATAAAGGGATATCCAGGGGTTTAGTCGCAGGACACGCTGATATGACGAGGCCCATTGTAAAAGATGGGGAACTCGGTGTTTCATCACAGCTCATGACGTCACGCCTAATTAGCAATATACCTCCCGCAAAATCGTTAGCGATGATATTCCTTGTGTGGGGCAGGCATAGGAATCATTTTTGGTGCATCAAATAACGACTCAAAGTCCATTTTTAACCAGTTCTCCCTCCCTTTAAGTTAATAAGTTTAACCAAATTTACAAAAGTGAGCCCCGCGACACTCCCCTAATAAAACAATAAGCCTCTCAGCAAACTAAATCATGAATAAGCAAGTTGTGCAATTATATGTTTGCTTGATTATTAATTCTAATTCAATCTCTGAAGCTTATCGCTTCCAATGATTGCTGACCCCACTGTTTACATTTACTTCACGACCTGACTCGTGAAAGTTTGATCTTCTCTTTAGAAGTTTGGAGTTGATTTAAAGTATGCTTGGTTGATTCTCATCCATTGTTAATGTTATGCATTCATTACTGAGGCAGGTGGGTGAGTAAACAAAGTAATTTCCAGAGTTTAACGTAGGGGAAAAAATATTCTGATATTCAGATTTGTTTGCAATCTTTTCATAAAAAGCCGAAGCTTCGGAAAATAGCCAACATTTGTAGAAGTCCAAAGTCCAAAGCCGAAGCTTCGTTTTATTCGCTGACCTGGTTGCCATAGAAACGCCAACCTGGTTGCCATGAAAATGCCAACCTGGTTGCCATGGAAACGCACATTTCAAATTCACTGAGTGGTAGTTCCAATGGGGAATCTATATTCTCATTAGTCATTATTATAGAATGACCAAACAGATAAAAGCCACGATAAAAAGCTTCTTCCTGCCCGCAGAAGCACAAAAATGGCTTGGATAACCTGTATACGTTTCTGATGACCTGTAGCCTCCAGCAACCAATGGATTTGATCGTCCACTCACCACGTCTGTCTGCATGATTGGTCCGAATTCATTGGCAGTCGGATGAGAAATACATCCGAAATGTTCAGACGTTATGCTAACCACATTTGGAGTAACCATGCGCTCTGCTTGGAGGACGCGGCTGATGACCTTCGGTTGCAGCTGGCAGCTGTGTCCATCCTCTGAAGAATAGTTTTGACTGATTCTATATTTAGAACATTGATATCACCTGTTGTCCTACAGCGTTGATATTTAGAGAAAAGATCCGAAGAGAATCCAAGTGCATGGAACATTTCATGCATGGCTGCCTGGAAATCCACAAGATGGTATTAAAAACGGTCTTCATCGTGACCTTTCTCTGACCTTTCCTGATTTCGGCAAACCTTCAGGACAGAAGTTGATAAAGCCAGCAATAGGTCGACCATTCTGATCTAACTGACAATACGAAGCTGAAGCAATGATGTTAGTGCTCTGCAAATGAACTCTCGTGAGAACTTGATTTATTCCGTAAAAGTGACACTTGCGACTGAGAGACACGAAGCAGTTGAAGAAGACGTGACGTAAAGAATATAATCAACATCAGCCACTCCGGAACCTTCCTCGCGAACCGTTTTGTGGGGTTCTGGGTTTGTGTTATCCCAGACGTAAACGCCTTCGAGATGTGCTTCAGGCATCTGGATGAAATCATAATGAATTCTATTAAAATCATAAACAGCCACCACTCACAGGAAACCCATCCAAACATGTCTCCCCAGAGTAATTGGGATCAGCATATGCACATCTATAATGAGTTTAAAAAACAGAATTATTTATGCGATTGATTCTAATTCACAGCTATCTTACTTTCCCTCGTTGATGCCCGATGAAAACACTCGCTTACAAGCCCGGTTTGATCGGGCAAGCAGCAGCTTTCCGTCGACTGGAATCACTAGAAATGACAGAGGATTGTCATCAGATTGACCCCTTGACCTCCATGTCACTGACCAGAGAGCAGCTCCTGCACTTGATGAACTGTTGTCGACACGACCTCTTGAAGGCGTTCTTGTTCTGCATCGCTCAGCTCAATGTGGAGGTTGTGAAAGTGCACGTGAATGCGAATGGGTTGGAAGAGGTCGGTGACCTCTCTCTTGTGACGCTGGTGACAGTTGCTGATGCAAGATGTCGTGCCGTAGGAGACAAATTTCAAAGGAACATCCGAGATGTTTGGTTTCAGTTGATCAAAGTTGCAGGATGTGTGAAAGATGGGGAAAGAAGAAAGAAGGAGGAAGGGGAGAAGGGGTAATGACGTCATCTGGGAAAGTGAGTGGACTGCATCTCTCGTCTCTCCATCATTGAATCCCTTAATTGGAAGAAAAAGCATGATTTTATTCAATGTGACGCACAAATAGGCAACGAAATACATATCCCTGTATGGTGAAATATAGTGCTAATGCTAAATATACCAAGAGTAAAGAAAGTCAAACTACCCGTATAAGTGGACATTGGTTTGGACAAAGCCTACGTCATCTCTTACTGCCTTATGCTGTAATCCTAGCTGGCATCCACAATAATTTGTACATTAATTTGGGTTTACAAGTGTTACTCATTCCTGATCATATAAACTGGAATTCATTTCAAGCCTTCCTACAATTTCCCAGTACTCCTTGTGGATTGTTGATGCAGCCCTAGCTGTATTCGACACGACCTGCAGACTCGATCAGCACAGTTTGTCCTTTGAATCATGACCCCTTCTTGCTACACGCATTGTGGATAGAGTACGGGGGGGGTGGGGGGGGGAATGTCTCAAGGTCAAGATCCAAGGTCAAGCATCCATCTTTCAATATGATGTGACATGTATAGAAGCAGATAGTCTAGTTACTCTCTCTGTAGTCACTTCTCACTGTTACTAGGTCACTGCAAGACAATTAGGCAATTGTGGTTTTACGGTTCCGGCAACACTCGGTTGCATTACATGCTTGGCATAGGGCCCGGCCCGATGGCGCTTGGCATAGTAATTGAAGATAAAAACAACCGATTCCATTTCATTCCTTTTGGGCAGTGGTTGACTCGAGTATACAAGTAGCATTGAAAGACTATTAAAAATTAATTTGTGATGCATAATTATTAATTGTAATTATTCATGTAATTACGTGGACTTTATGCAATAAAAAGTTTACCTCTCTTTACTTACACGCAGGCAGATACCTGGCCCCACATGTCACACATGAATATGCATGATTCTGGATCACGCTTCCAACAAACAAATAGCTTTGTCAGTACTTGAACAAACACGAGAAGAAAATTAAAGCGTTTGAAGCACTCCTGCTTCTATAGTTGCATTATGTAGCCATGCATAATCTGTGGCAGTGTGGGGATACTTATTTAGTCTTGGAACGAGATTATCCTGCTTAACATAATATATAGATAATTAATGAAATAATTGTGGCTGGTATATATTAAATGATTAGCGGCACATTTTCAATATTTTTTTAGAGCACTGACCAATGTGTGCATCGTATAATTACAGTATTAACCTCTTATACTGCAGCGAAGCCCTCAGATAATTACATGAATCCAAACTTAAAATTAAGCCATAAGTAACTGACATACTAGAGCGAGACCCAGGTACATGGACCTCGCCCGATTTATATGTGCTAAGCAATAAGGCTAAGCTATCACACACACTCAAGACACTGACAGAAGTTAACACTTATAAGTATAACCCAATTTAACATTCATTCAATCATTATGACTACGTGTATTGAGTATTGATAATTGAGTAAGACTAACATTCAAAGTCAGTCACTGAGTCACTGACTGACACTGAGTGACTGACACTCACTAGTCGGAGTACTAGACTAATGACAGTCACAGTGACTGACTGACTCGGAGTGACTGACTCACTGAGTCAGTGACGCCGTCCCACTCAATTTCAATATCAACACTCCCACACTAGTCACAGGCTAAACAAACAAACAGGAAAACAAGAGGTAGAGAGCGTACATGCTATACAGCGTCTGACAGATTCAAGATTTCATTGACCACCGTTGAAGCGAGCGATAAAAAGTTCACAAAACTTCGCAAAGTTCATGTTTACTTTACGAATAGCTATTTACACGATCGTTCTTAATTTCGTAAGGATAGCGCTAACTTGTATGCTATTTTTACGTAGTGCGTTATGGCCATTTCTAATTTGTTTGGTAGCGTTACTGGCGAAGAAAACATCATAACGCATCGCGATCTGTTCAGTGACTTCTTCGTGTGGTCTGCCATTGGGCAGGTCCTGCATGCATAGCCATGCGCTATTAATTTTGTTTCGGTCTAGCGCAGGGATCCCCAAACTCCGGCCCGCGAAGTCCCTCAGAGGCACCCACCATCAAGCTTTGCTATCAAGTAAATCTGGCCCGCGGATCTAACTGGAAACAAAAACAAAAACAAACTCTTCTTTTCCCATCGAAATGTATTTTCTTTTTCAACTGAAACACGGGCCAGATTTAACAGTGATAACACTGCGTTGAAACGACAACGTGTTAACGAACTGAGTTAGGTCGACGTGTATTCGATAATCAAATAAAATACTTTTTCGTTGAGCGGCACCCCGTGCACTTTGTTTGATTTACGACACCCTGATTTACGTCACCATGTGGAGTACAACATTGGAGCCACCCCCCGCCCCGGCACCTGTAGATGCCACGTGCTACCTATGCTTCAAGATGCTCAATGCCCATGTCAAGCAAGTGGAAACCAAGCATCTCATCGAAAGCCAGACAGATCGCCGTTTCCAAGAAGATGTTTGCAGATGGAGAGGTGGCAACCTGCATGAATGGAGCTGGCTAGAAGTCGCTTTTTATGGTATTTTGACGTTCCAGCAAAACTTTACGTAACAAGATGATTAGGTCTCAATATTTTATTTCCCTGAAAGAGCATAATTTATTCCTTTATTGAGATATTGAAGTATCATGTTAGGAATCTAAATATCACAAAATCAATAAAATAGAGTGATATAATTATCAAGAATTGTGCATAAACACACGGGTAGAGTCAGTATTTTATCAGTACAATGAAAAATGATTAAAAAAAAAAAAAAATAAAAAATTAAAATAAGAATGCAGGAATAATTTAACATGATGTTATAGCTAATAAATATTAACAATTAACCATTATACTGTGCTTGGCTGGCTCTCTAGTCTGGGCGGCTAAAATGAAGAGATTATATCAAAGTGGTCGATCGCGATGAAATGAAGCGAACCTTTGCGTTTCTTCAGCCGATCTAAACGGGATAATTTGGTCTGGAGAGCTTGGTATTTCGTCTTTATCTCCTCCATTTTGCTTTCAATTTCTCGAAGGCGCTCCTCGCTCGTGTAATTTTCATTGACATCCACTAACAAGAAAAATATATTGCACTAGACATTATCTCGACTCAAATGTCTAAGAGAAAAAAAAAAAAAAAAAACAAAAACAAAAACAAAAAACAACAACAACATGAATCTGCAATTATAAAGTAATTCAAAGAGAAGAAACGAAATCTCAACAATAATTTGTTTCTTGGTATATCAGTAGGCCAACCTGGCGTATGTGGTAGATCTGAGGGTAAGTCCGCCGGGAGGTCAGGGGTCACCAGAGGAACACGGAACGTTCGAGGTGGTTCCTCCGCTCGTGACCTTTACACTTGTTCCTCCGTCTGTGCAAGAGATCTCTTCTTCGACTCAAAAACTACTTCAAAGCCAGCGAGAGTTTTTGGCCGCTTGGACTCTCGCGAAGATCTGCGAACTGGAAAATTTGAGTAAAACATCAAGTTAAATAATATACACATGTAGAACAATTTGAAGAAAATGATAACATAAATGGTGATGATAACGGATAAATGCCAATACGGCGTGTAATAATATTTCAAATTTTTTAATGCTGGAAAGAAATCCGCTTCTTCAAGTGAAATGCATGTACACATTCTGCATGAGTTTTTTAATTCATTCAATTTAACACTGCGCTCACCTGGCGGGCTGATTGCTTGTCTTTTTGGTGCCATTATGTAATATTACCTAGAAATGGAAAACGTGTATCACCGTGTAGGATATATATGTGAATCAAAAAAATTAATCATTCTCTGCCTATGAACCGTGACACGGAGCTACGAAATAACGTGAGGGAAGGGGGGTGGGTACATGTAATATGTCGCTCACTCCTATGGGCGCTTTTAGTGCGGAGCACATTGAAAATGGAAAAGTACCCCGCACAGAGAAGGAGGTAAAAAAATATAAATAATATGTGTGTATCAATTATATACAGTTATAGCAGGGAAAATCGAGCAATTTTAACTTTTCCCGATGTGCTTAAAAGGGATTAACCATAATTCACAGGACCTGTGATTTCCCGCAAATTCAGCTTATAAATATAGCTAGCGGTTAATACACATAATGACCCTTCAAACCGAGCCAAGATAAGTACTAGTACAGGGTGATTTAAATGTATATTTACAAGTAATTTAATGGGGATTTTTCAAGCTTGCGTTATTGATACATAATTGCTCTTTTCTATAAAATCGTGCTATATATGTACCCCGATATAATTATCATTTATAGTTGCAGTAGCCTCTTATAAAATAAACTAAATAAATTAAGTCTTTTACCGGGTCATTTTATACCAAATATTCCAGATATTCCTCAAAGCGCACATTCGTCGTTCCGCTCGGAGCATCAGAGGCCGCGAACAAACATAGGCCCCTATATATACATTCACAATGGCACCATTGCCAGATCCTCCACTTCAAATAAAAACAAATCTTTAAAATTAATTGTGATACTTATTATCTTAATTCTAGAAGTTCAGAACACGATAAAAGAACAACAACGTGAAAGTGTTATGTGCTACAGAGGGTCTTCTCGTTTCAATGATAAATTATCTTCTCTGCATGATCATGGGAGTCTTAGATCCAAATTTCAATGCATATTGTTTTATGTGATCAGTCGATAATTAAAAAATGTGATCCAGACAAATATATACTGTTTGGATATAATTATAATCAAACGCTAGAGTGGGGAAAAAAAAAAGATATACAATTAAAATTTAGACTGTTAGACAATAGATTCCTAGCTGTTCGTGTTAAGACGGAAATGTAGAGAATGAATTAATGTGCATTTTATTAACTTATGATACATGTACTAACAAAACATTCACACATCTTTTCTTCAGAGTTATAGTGAATACATGTAATTGAATCACACTGAACATCATTTAATAATGTTTAAATATGTTAAGGGCATCTCGCAAGGTCGCAAAAAAATCCTTGCCGATGATGCTTTGTTATTGTAAACAAAATTTTGCACAATTTCGTCTTAATGTTATTCGTTAATAATATTCCTAATATCTTATGACATCTAACTACAAAAATGATCGTTATTTAAGCAATATGAAGTCAGATCAACAAATCATTAAGTGAGTTAAATGCGCCTGATTGTGAATATCGTTAATCGACTTAAGACGCGGTGTCGTAATTTCGTAATGATCATATTATTTGAAAAAAAAAACAAACAACAAACAATTATGCAGGGTTGAGAAATCCCCATCACTTTTTAATGTACTTTAGAATCTCCCTGTATATGTCCATTTCATTAATTGATAAACTGCACGAATTGAATATAAATAAATAAGAAATATTACCGGAAGAGAATTTGAAATTATATCCCGAAATACTGCTTACCTTAAAGCGAGGGAAAATTGAATCCGATTTGTGTCCCTCTACTTCTTCGGAGTTGCTTTTAACCACAAATCAACAATCGCCAGCGTATAAGATTAATAAGTTAATACTAAACATAATTAACACTTTGACAGTTTAATGTCATTCAATAACAATCAAGCGTGTAGATAGGCGCAAGTTGATGAATACTATTCTACAGTTAAAGAAAAAGTGAGTTACTCAAGGCACAATCACGTCGACCTCCGTCCCTAAGTTGTCCGTTGGACAGTTTAATTTGAAGCAATTAACTACTTTTGTATTGATTTAATAAAATTAGTATTAATAATATTAGGCCTACTAGTTTAAGCCACGGTTGACGGTGCGATTATGAGAAGTAATTAATTACTGCATCAGTAATTTGTTGATTCAAACCATTCCCGATTTGAGATGAACACGATATTTGATTATACACATGAACAACGTACGTTTAGCATCTTGACTTCTTTGAAGTTACAAACAAAATGCTCAGCACTATGCTGGCACATTACTGGTATATAGCATTTGTGTCAGTTTAGATAACGGTTAATAAAAATATTATTTTGCTTTAACTACACATCACAATGTCAGCCAAATTGCGAGGATCGATCTGTTCAAATCGGCGAACGGTTGATTTTATTTATAAACACTGGGTATGATTTGTGTATTACATGTACTTAATTGGGTGGCTCAATATATTGGGATTAGTTTGTGTGAGTTTGAAGTACTAGAACAATTCCGCAAGCATCTGAAATTAAGCGCTGGAATTATTGTGAGCACGATATATAAGAACAAAAAATCCCTTTACATGCAGTGATTAATACGATGACGTCATCGAAGTCGGAATCAGCATCCGGGAAATAGGCACAGCGCCGTGATGGAATTTCTCTTCAGGGTATTGCACTATTGTCTAACGAGCAGACGACGGCGATGGAACAATCGCGAATTTTACTTCCATGATCCAGATTCTGATTGTTGACGAATCGTCACATTCTTGCAACGCTCTTGACAAAGAATTATATGTACGGGTCTTTGGATGTTCAGAGGAGATTTGGATGTAAGTGCGGGAATTCGCTTAATATAAAATCACCTTTAGAGATTTGACTTTGCAGATCATAACGCTCTTCTTCGACTTGAACCTTCACCGTTGCTCAGAATAAAAACAAATTAATTAATTTGTGCTTTTTTTATGATTGAATTGCTGGTAACCATGGTTAATAACTAGCAATATCATTATAAGACAACAGCTTGTTAATAAGAGAATTGCAGACGGTGTGCCGATAGTTATACCTGCATAATTAATATTCATATATTGATAATAATTATCAAAAAATGGATGCATGATATTATATGATATTGATATTGATGTTTAATTATAATGATGATTTCATTCGACCAGAAATTCATGCACAATCTTTATCAACCATAGGTTTGGATTGGCCTTAAATATGTCACTTCATTGTTTCCCAACGTGAGTGTATATATAGCGAGTCACGCCAAGTGGGTCATGATTCACAGGACAAGGGCTTGAAGGGGTTTGGACTATATATGGCTGTATCATTGTATGGGGTCTACCTAAACACTTTAAACCCTGCTAACCCCGGGTCATGTGACCATGTTATACTTAAAACTCGATTGACTAGTCGATCTTATAACAACGTAAGGTGCGTTATAAGAGATTTGTTTTGATCTGGTTTATTACGATGAAAATACTTCTTATATAGGAGGGTTCGAACAATTAATTGTGGCAAGAGTCATTGAGGTGAACACGATGGAATGACATGACTGGAGATGAATTGAGCCGTTACAATCTATATTAACCCGAATACACCTTGGTTGTATGCTTAACTCAACGTTTTGCCTGATAATATGTATAACAATATAGCTTCATCTTGGTTGAAACCAACCCCTGGGATTATCATACGTTGCGATATCCATTAAAAATATGATTTATCCGTTTTATCAGTTTCTCCGGATCATAACACACATTTACCTCTGTAACTCTAAAAGAGCTCTGAATTAAGGCATCACTGCATACATGGTCATGACTTCACCGCCCTTGGGTAATATTATCTTGATGTAAGCCACACAGCGATATCTCAGCGCACTCAGTTCCCACTCAATCTGCTCTTTCACACTGACATCCACTTAACTTGAATTATACCTGGTGATGTACACAAGAGGCTTTTAAATGAATAATTGCCAACATAAATTGAAACGTACTGTCCCCTCGGCGACTTAGCAGTGCTGCCCAACTGCATAACAAAGCCGGGGTTTGTGTGTTACTGTCGATGGTAGCATGCAGGATAAAAAACCCTTGGGATCTATCAATAAGAGTAGAGGGTTTATCTATCCACTCCAAGGTTTCTGCTCAGGTGCTCAAATAACGCAACCAGGTGAAGACATAATCATTAAACCACAATTGCCTTGCAAACTCGCTTAGGTAGTTTACAGTGTACAGTTTGCATGACAGATGTTACTTGCTAGTAAAGTAAAAAATTTTACTAATGCATGTACATCTGTATTTATTTTGCTTCATGTATATATGTATTTGTTTAGCTTCATTTCTGCAATTTCCCTGTAGACTGAAAATGGCTGATAACTTCAGAGTTGTGCTACAGAGTCGTCCAGGTACGATGCATTGAAACTCAGCCAAATGTTCTCAGATATCCAATGTTCTCTTTTTCTTTAAAGGAGCAACTGGAGTTACGTGTGATGATCATTTCCGCTGCGAGTCATGTGACTATCCCACTCGCGATCTTGCGGCTGGAGAAGTTTTATTGCGAGCAGAGTATCTGTCAATAGATCCAGCTCTGGTAGGTGCCGTCTTGTGAATTATGACTCTTAATTTTTAAGTCATTCTCAGCGCTGTACTCTGAATGAGGACACAGGTGTTGACTACGTTCAGTCACAACGTCTGAACGAGACGATCGTCGGCTTCAGTGGAATTGGCCGGGTGGTGAAATCGGCTCACGCTGCCTTCAAGGAAGGAGATGCAATATTTGCAGGGATCGGTTTCTGGTGGCAAAAGTTCTTCATCGTAGACATGAACGCAAAACTTGAAGCTGGATGGATTAACGTAAACGGTTAATTATTCAAAATTTGTGCACTGAATTTTCTCCATTTCCAGGTGGACCCAACTATTTATGGACCGAATCCTGTCGTTCATGTTATGTCGCTCACAGCAGCTACTTCGCTGATTGGTCTGTGGGAGAAGGGTAATATCAAGAAAGATGGCGAGCAGACGTTGGTCGTCTCAGGCGCTGCTGGTGCTTGTGGTTCGTTAGCTGGTCAGGTGAGTTTACCTTTTGATTTAACGATTTGATTATCATTTCTCTGGTAGATGGGGTCGTTATTGGGCTGCAAGCGAGTGGTCGGCATCTGCGGATCTGACGAGAAATGTCGCTGGTTGACGGAGGAGCTTGGCTTCAATGGCGCGATAAATTATAAATCTGACGACATTAGTGCTAAACTGAAGGAGTTATGTCCTCAGGGAGTGCAGGTGTACTTTGATAATGTGGGGGGACATGTCAGTGATTGCGTGATTGCTGAGGTAAGTTTCATGTTATCATTAACGCCGTCAGTTGATTGAACTGTTTCTAATCAGATGACAACTGACTCCCACATTATTCTCTGTGGACAAATTTCAGCCTACAATGAAGACCTGCCCTACCCTCCTCCGATACCAGATTCTACCCAATCCATATTGACGCAGCGTAACATCACCAGGTATTATATAGCACTCATGAAGCCATCTTTTTAATGATTTATCTAATTTTCAAGGGATCGATTTACGATCGTCAATTATCCACATCGAATACTAGAAGCTGTGCAACAATTTGGAGTTTGGGTTTCTGAAGGTAGAGTTAAGGTGTGTGTCTATTTTTTTTTTTTTTTCCTTCAACATTGTTGACTGTGCATTGCACATAGGTACGAGCTTCTATCAGCGAAGGATTGGAAACAGCGGGACCTTCCTTTGTGTCAATGATGAACGGGGGAAATATCGGCAAGCAGCTGGTCCACATCTGAGGTGGTCACTGTCTTTTTTCGTTGTCTGGTCATTTTAGAAATCATTATAATGACAATTTTGCAATTTGGTTTAGGGTAATAAATTTCTGTGATTTTTACTATTTGTTTTTTTCACTTATTCTGGATTGTTGGTTGATGTATTTTATTAATTATATTTTTCTGGTTATTTTAATTAACAATCAGGATTTAGCAGGTTTTATGGACTCCACTAATAAGATTAATATTTCGTAACAATGTTAAAGCATTGATAGAGTAACTTAAGGATCAATTCCTTCGATTCATCATTTGATCCATTTCCTTTCTTATGTAATGCTAAGCCCATCAATGATCCTAATTGCACTTTGTAAGATTGTAAGTTGACTGTTCTGAGTCTATACTACTAAATTTATTTTCAGGAATTTCTACACTTAATGTTGGAATTTTTGTGTACAATAAAGTAATAATAACTCTTGTACATTGGCAAACAAAACCTTTTATTATCATCACAGAATTTTTTTTTTTCTCAAACAGGAAGTGTCCCAAGTATGATATAATAAACCTGGGTAAGATGTATTTTTATGAATCATTGATGACTTTCAATGAAACATGTTCATTCTGAGCTGCAGGATGAATTAGTTGAGATTGAAGTGGAATACTGTTGCGTAAATAAGGTATTAAAAATACTGTGAAGAAGTTGAAAATCACATGGAATAGATGTGTTGAATAAAATCTTGGAGAATGCAGAGTTGAACAAACAATACATACAAATATAAGAGGCACAAAATTACTTTGACAAAAAAAAAGGAAGTCAAGTTCTACCGAGATAAAATGTAAAAGGCATAAATGGTGCGAATTATAATACTGGAGTGAAGTTTGCTGATAAAATGCAATTCATTAATACTGCTCAAGGATTGAAAGAGTATTTGCATCATGCAAGGCACTGCATATTGAGCATAAGTGGCTAACAAACTCTAGTAATCAAATTACAGGCGTACTGAACCAATTTCCTCCCATTGCTTCAGCGTGTCTAATGTTGCTGAAGTTTGATTTATGCCAATTTATAATTTAACTGGCAATAATTATAGTGCTAAATTAAACAAATATAAAGTTACATACTTGTACACACAGAGCAATTAGACATAATTGATCAGGTTTTTCATATTCCTAATGAAGTGAGAACAAACGATTTGTCAAATGCATATCATCAACATATCTGAAGCAGAAGAAACCAAACAAGTTTGACCGAATAAATTTTTTTAAAATCTCACCTCGTCATCGGACTGTTGATGTGAGGGAAGCGATTGCCCACCCGTGACGTCATCAGAGGGGCAAGGGAGGGGCCGGTTCCCCAGTTTGGCGGTTTCCTGTGTATTGGATTACCAACGGAGGGGAGAATTTGACTTAGCGTCGACCATTCCTCACAACGAGTGCTTGGTTGTGAAATAAAAGCATTAGGTCCTCTGATGGCCGGTTGGAATGCTTGTGGAACCGGATCCTTAGACTTGATCCATTGAGGTTCTGGACGCTGTAGAGTGTTGGGTGCTGGTACGAGGAGCTTGTATCGGGGAGCGGGCACGACCGTGCGGAGGTCATCAGGTACATAACGCTTTTTGACCCACACGACCTCCTCGTAGTTCTTTCCGTCTGTGATCTTTCCGCAATCTCTGGAGGCAGAGACGATGCTCCTGTGGATGCCAGGGTTTCCTAAGCAACCCGAAGCCATGCTTTATTTGCGTATCAGGCCTGAAAGTATTAATATTTTCATTTCATTATTACATGTATAATTGTCTTTTTGATAATACTAATGATGGAGATGAAAAACTGAAAACATGAAGTTTAGGTGCCAATAATATGCATGCATATAACGTTGAGTTCATAATTCGACGTGCATAGCAGAATTTAGTAGGTATGTAAAAGCTCATAAAAAAGTTCAATCAATTAAATACACTTTTAAGACCACCTTCAATGTGCTACTTTAAATTCATGATAAGATCCTGCATGACCTTTATTAACATTGCCTGATTCAGTCTGATTGAGTACCAGTATGGCAGTGATAGAGAATAATCTCCTTGATAAAAGTATAGTAAATTGTAATACTAATTGACAAATTGTCTATAAAATCACACTCACAGTCTATCGATAGACCTGTCAAAGCGCAAATCGCAGCTTTGTTAAATTATAACACCAAACATAACTTAAAGCCGCATAAACACTCCACAATACAACAATATTGGTCCAATCCAATGCATTATCATCCCATCTTACCGTAATATTTACCGCACAAATGTCGTTCCTCTCCTCGCACCGATCTCCAAGCATTTGTTGATAGAAATCCAAGGAGCTTTAAACTCGTCCTTGACCCTGGTGACCCTAGCCTCGTTTCCAAATCTCTTTCTGAAGTGAAGAATTTCTCAGCGCTAACCCTCTTTCAACAGGAAAAAATGTCTCATTTCTCGTGATACAGAATATTCCTCGCTGTCTTGAAATAGAA
The DNA here is from genome assembly GCA_000328365.1 of Capitella teleta. NCBI lineage: Eukaryota > Metazoa > Annelida > Polychaeta > Capitellidae > Capitella > Capitella teleta. The sequence goes on along the minus strand of KB305378.1, from coordinate 407,832 downwards.
TTTAATAATGGAGGATTCAAACAGCGAGCCTCCGAGATGCCCATGTGGTTTCTTTGGGTAAGAATTTAGCCTCTGAAATCGGTCGAAATGAGCGATAATGCGAAGTACTTCCGAACTTGAATTTCCTACGTTCTTTCTATCCATTCATAATTTCAGCTGCGTTTACCGCTGAAATTGTCGCATTTTTATCGCAAACAAAGAGCGGTTTATTATTCTTTTTAATTCCATGTGCCGTGGCGTGAATATGCTGACCTAATCGTTTTATAATGCCGACATGAAACTGACAGGATAATCCATAATTGTAATTAGTAATTACATTATTAGTATTATAAATAATAGTTTCTCACATAACTGAAATCCTTGAGTATAATTTTTAATAAATATAGTGCTTGGGCTTGGGGAAGAGTATATTTTGAATGTTTTATGTGTTTTTTAATTTCTTCATTTTGAGGCCAAATATAGATACCAAGATAACTGACACTGACAGGAGTTTGACATTTTATAGATAGATATATAGAAACAACCAAAAATCATCACCATAGCAATAATTATGACGCAGCAAGAAAAATAGAAGTCCTAGTGACCTGAAGGAATGATCAACTAACTAAACAAGGTTATGCCTGCCATGTTTGTGGCTAGCCATGGTCTACATTGCCCTTTGACCCCAGGGGCGTGTTTTTCTTTCAGTTTCAATTTTGACCGTGACGTCAGAACTGAAGAATAACGCTACACCAGACTTTGGATGATGTCTTGCCCTATTGTCATGTGACAAGATATTTCTACATGATATTTCTCGCATGTAACACCTTAACAACCAAAATTTGCGAGACTTCAGTTGAACCTGAAGCTGTTCCATAACTTCCAGGTTCTCGGTTCTGACCTTCTTATCCAGTGGGCCGGAAATTTCTCCGGTTCTGACATCAAGGTCCAAGTTGAAGTTGAAAGAAAAGCAGACCCCATGCTCCAACTCCTAAGTTCCTGTATTTCAACCAGTAATTAAACCAGAGAGAAAAAGCTGCCAATTTTAATTGAATTATAACAAAGTGTCGATTTTATCCTATCCTTGTGTTTTTGGGGGGCAATGTGTTCTTAATGTTAGCTGCAGGGTTCATGATTTTTTTTCAATTATAAAAGCAAAAAATTATTTTTTATAAATCCAACAATGGAATTTGCTTAATATGTTTCAGTGTGTTGGAATTGGGATGTTATTCTAAAGAGAATGCTCTTTTTGCAGATCTGCCCAGAATAATGGTCTCTGTTCCAAATGCTTCAAAGGTAAGAGAGAGTTTACAATTCTTTTAAATATTCCTCATGTTTGTCATTTCTCAGACAACCAGAAGAAAATGAGTGATGGTGCTGTCGGCTCATCAGCATCAGGCGTTGATACGAAATCGGTTTTAGCAGCAAGTAATTTTAGCCGAGCTTTTGAGCAAGCGAAAACTTCCACCTCTGCAGGTAGGTGTGAGCTCACGGTCTGAATGTATCTTTGAATGGTCTTTCAGGTAACGCAGCTTCAACAGAACTGAGTAATAATGAGCCGGAAGAGTCTTCCAAAAAACACGACGAAACGGACGACAAGGTTGACAACGAAGTTCCGCCACAGTCAAACGGAAATAAACGGTGAACGTTCTTTCATTCCCTCTCCACCGTAGTTTTGACAAGTTTAACGTTTGCCAGAGATATAAGTGACGTACAGGACCCAGAACGTCCCCAGCAGAAGAACCGCAAGCGATGCTACAAGTGCAACTGCAAGTTGGAGCTGGCAATCCGTGAGATCGGTCGATGCCTATGCGGTGAGCGTAGATGTCTCGCAGTGGATTTCATAATAGTGAATGTTTTTGTCTTCTTAGATTACGTCTTTTGCCAAATGCACAGATTGCCTGAGCAGCACGGTTGCATATACGATCACAAAGAGCACGGGCGAAAAGAGGCCAGGGACAAGATGGTCAGCCCCAAGAAGCACGTTGGCACGTCCTTACGGCGTTTGGATTCCGACCCAAATTGACATCGAAAATGATCATCTTCTCATTATGTTCACTCGTTCGGTTCATACTTTGCCTCTCTTCCTCTTTACTTCTGTCATTTTCTAGAGAGATTTGTTTGATGCAAGGCACTCCCTTCTTTTCTTTCTGTGTGCGCATAAAATGCAAACTTTTTTAACGTCAAGATACAAAACCTTATTACAGATACACACACTTATCTACTACTACTTCTACACCACCCTGCATCAACCCCAAAAGTTATGAAATACGAATTCTATATACATTGAATTAATTTGAAAATGTTGTACGATTTACCTCTTTTTAATGTCCGTAGCCAATTATACCTTTTCCTGTGTGTGGTCTCATCCCAGCAAATTTTTAAAACGTTGAAAGAAAAAAATGGGGGAAAAAAAAGTCCTGATATTTTTTTTATTTTTTTTTTTCAACTGAACATCCATATCAACCAGACCAAGGAAAAGTATTTCGCCAAACATAATTATTTTGGAAGTGAAGCAATGTCTCGAAAAGTCTCTTGATAGCTTTCCAATGAAATCTTCTGATCGGTTTCTGGATTTTATTCAATTTATTCATTCATATCCAACATTTGTATTTTCAACTCTCAGGAGAATTTTAGCCTCGGAAAAAATTACCATATTGCAATAGATGATGAAATCCTATCCATTTCCCATTTTGTCTGGTTACCATGGAAATATTCCTTGGGATATGCAAAACATAACAGGTTGGTTTTGAGTTGTTCTATATTTCCATTGTACAAAAGTCTGTGCTGTCAACATAATTTTAATCTTATTCGAATAAAGTAATTTGCTATTCATCACATGTGTCTCATTTTAAGTCATTCAATGCTGAAATTCCGCCTAATTTCATCATAAATGTAACTAGGATAAATGACTAAAAGCAGACTATTAAATGGAGAATGACCTACAAATATGGGGTACGCTACAAACAGAATTGGACAATTACGTGTATGTCGATGCCTTTTTTTCAGCTCAAATTATTCCTCATTAGTGGTACAATTTGGAGCCAACAGCTGTTGCATGTGTCATGGTGTACAGTGTTTGGCCATGAATATCAAGTAATATTAGTGCACTTAATTTTAATTTATGCCACAATAATTATACCATTGAATAAAAACATTTAACTTTGTGTTTGCCATGTTCCCTAAAACAGTTGAAATAAGCTAAATTATACAATATCTACCAAACAGATTCACAGTCTGGTCTCTTTCTACCTAAGTATTCATTAAAAAGCCAAAATATTTTAGCGTATAATACATCTCAAAAGAATCTACACATTTTGAAGGAAAAAAAACCCATAAAAATCACAAAAGATGCCAAACTTTTATTGCTGTTAAATGCTGAAAAACCAGAATGATTATAATCGAAAATAGAAAGTATAAATTTAACTGAAGAAAAAGATGGAACACAGATGTAGCAAAGAGATAGTATTTTGAGACAATAATTTTTCTCACAGTGAAGGAATGATGGCAAGATATTAGAATGAAGATGAACTGCATAAGTAGTGTTTGAATCTAGAGCTCTTCTTTTCTATTAATCTTCATCAATTCTACTTCAAACACCAGAGTAGCGTCACCTAAGAAAAAAAAAAAAAAAAAGCAAAATACTTCACAAATTGAATAACCAAAACTATAACCAACCAGGGATTTTAGGAGGAGAGCCACGACTTCCATACCCTAGATCAGAAGGAATGACCAACTTCCTCTTCTCTCCCTCGCACATGCTTCAAACAGAATAGATACCTCATTGTCAACATACAATAACACACAACTCACCCAAGAAGACCCTGGTCCCATCCTTTGATGACCTGACCAGCACCAAGAGTGAAAGTGAAAGGACTTCCACGAGGAATGCTGCTGTCAAATTCGGTGCCATCTTCAAGCTTTCCCTGGAGAAAATTAAAGAGAAGAAAAAGAGTACAGTGTGATAAGCATGACATGAAAGGCACCTACCGTGTAATGCATATCCAGCGTGTCACCCTTACGGGACTTGAGGGTGCAGTTTTCCACCCTTTTTTTTACTCCAATTTGCAGTTTCTTCTTCTTGTCTTCCGCAGCAAGCGTACACCACGCTTCTGCGAGAAGGACAACTGTTACCAACATCTGCCAACTGACCTGCATCTTGACTGCTGAAATATGGAGAGTGAAATTTTTCGGACATCCATGATCGACATAAAAGGTTCTTGAATGAATTTATAGAGTTAGCATCAACAACTTCTTTTGGGAGATCGTTCTAGTTCTGGATGGCTCGATGAGGGAAAACTTCCATTCTTTGGGTGGGGTTGCATCTCATTTTGTCTAGTTTAAATTTATGACCTCTTGCAATATTTTCGTTACATCAGATTCCAAAACCAGCTGGGTTACAGTCATACAGCCCATACGTAATTTTGAATAGCTTTTTTGACCCTGTCCTCTTCGTTGGTGAGCACAATACTAAAATCGTAAGAACCAAGAAATATAGATTCCCAGGGAATGGCGCAGCACAGTGAATACTTATGTTAGAGAGTGTAAAATACAGCTTCAAACTTGACATGGAGTCAGTAGAGACTAGAGTGTAATGGAGGTGACGTCACATCCGTGACATCGTCAGTGAAGTCACACACAAATATGATGTATTATCGCTCATTATAAATGTCAACATTACTGCACGTATAACTTGTGAAAGAGTGAAATGACTCGTCATAGGGTGTTGCCTCAGATATTCTTAACATAAATTATGACAATATAATTAATATCACATAACAATTCAGGACAAAACCCAAAATAAAATCCACTTACATTTTGCTCTCTGCTCTGCAAGAAGCCGAAAACTAATGGTAAACCAATTAGGAGGTGTATAGTGTTAACGTCATTTCTATGTTGAGCAACATGTTAGTCTCATAACATTGTAATTTAGGCATTTACATTGTATTTATTTAGCCAATTTAATCGTTAAATTAATTCAAAGAGATATTAAACATAGAAATTTCAACGATCTGAACTTTTCAAATTCTCAAATTTGTGTCGAGCGCAGATATCAGAGACGGTTTCCATCACCGGAAATTCTACTTTTCGTTCTGTCGGCGTCCAGCTACAGTTCAATTTTTGTTCAAAATCGGCATCATCCATCCTGAAGGAAGATGTCGTACGTGTTATCCATGCTCTAAATCTTTAAAGAACTTCTCTCCCGTATATTTGTTGATAATATTTTCCCCGATGCATGTGTACTTTCATCAGATTACTCCTTTGTGCATAGTAGCGTCTGCAATCCGTATATTATCGGCGGCTTTCTGTTGTTTTGAAAACAGAAACTTGAAAGAAATCTACAATGTTTAGTATGTAGGCTGTAATATATATCTAACTAGCAGTCAACTCTTTTTGTATCGCAGTATTTTCTTTTATTATCCAGTTAAAATTCCGGATTTACGTCGGCTGGTTAGTGTCACTGAGAAAGTTTGAACCAAAACTTTACATTAAAATGGAGACACTCCAGGTGCATTCGTTCCTTCTCAACAACTCGGAATTACTATTACATAAGTTACGAGATGTGTTCTTTGAGCCCATTCTGAAGTCAGAATTATATCTCCACTGCTCAGTTTAATCTGATGGTTATCAAGATGCCAACCTTGTGATTCTGACTTGCGAGTTATCGAGAACAAATGAATGCACCATCAGTGAGTCTGCACTTGCAGAGTGAGAGACTCTGAAACAGAAAGTCAGGCATGGACAATTTTTAAGTCATGCATTTCACTGTATTGAGAGAAAACCAATTGTATGCATATTCCGCCATTAGTGGAACCGTAAGCTGAGAGTTCTGAGGTGGACATACCCGAGCCTCCACCGCAATTTGTTGAAACCACGATCATGTGACGATCAGAGGTGGCATGCTACTGCCACGCCACAAAATCTTGAAATTCAATAAAGATTTACCTTGAAATTTTATCAATTTATATTTAAGTTCTCAGGTTCAATTTAGCTTTGATCGTTGACGTTGATGATAAGTAGACTTCCAATGACCGTGCTCTTTCATATGCGAGAAAAATTAATGTCATAATTCTGTTATGAACGTGGTATTATCTGGGTACTCCACTTGGGAGTTTTGAATGATTGATTTGTTAATTTTTATTTTATTTTTGATTATTTGTTATTTTATTTTTGAATATTTGTTAATTTTTATTTTATTTGCATATCTATTTACATATTCTATTATAAAAATTTATATCTTCAGGGCCGCTACTCTCAAACCCAAGTCAGAAATGACTCCCGAGGAACTCGCTCAGCGAGAGCAAGAAGAGTTCAACACTGGCCCCCTGTCCGTGCTCACTCAATCGGTGAAGAACAACACTCAAGTCCTCATTAACTGTCGCAACAACAAGAAGTTACTCGGCAGGGTCAAGGCTTTTGACAGGTGAGACCTACAAGGCTTCATCTTGGTTTAAATCTCAACACAATTGTCTTCATTGTCTTGTATACAACTTGGTTTTCCTCTTTGCTCACTTTTCCTCTCTCAAGATGGCTAATAATGTAAGATTCTTTTATTGGTCAATGATTAAAAATTGTCCTGCCGTTATTTGTGATTAAAAATAATCAAAATTAATCTCGCATTCATTTGATGCTGAGTCCATAAGATTGCTATACTTTATCTCGCATTGTCTCGAAAGTAAATTTTTGTTTTTAAATTTATCTCTCAGACACTGTAACATGGTCCTGGAGAACGTGAAGGAGATGTGGACGGAGGTTCCGAAAACCGGCAAAGGCAAAAAAAAGTCAAAGCCCGTGAACAAGGATCGCTTCATTTCGAAAATGTTCCTTCGCGGTGATTCCGTTATTCTTGTCCTGAGGAACCCTCTTCAGAGCAAGTGAACAAACTGATTCTGTGTCTCTTCCCATCTCGAAAGTTTTATTAATAATGATATGTGTTTGTAATAAAGTACTTTTCTTAATTGTGACGTTATATTTTGTGTCCGAGACGTGGTAGTTTATTTATGTCAACTTTATAATTACAGTTCGAGAGATGTAACTTGGATAAACTATATTTTTTGCATGCATTTTCTGTTAATGTTTCTTACTCTGTAATAACCAAAGTTGGAGATTTTTGTAGTACGATAATTTACTAAGTATGTTAGGCATTTCTTCCTGTGAATTTGATGCTGGTTGAAGATTGAGATTTTCAATCAAACTTTACTCATTCCATAGCCACAAGATGATTGAAAATATAAGTGAATGTTACTGCTCAGAGATGCAATTATGTTTATGCATGTTATTAAATTATCATAAGTGCAAAATATGGATGAGGACAACATCTTCATCTTTTCTGGGAATGATAATTTAATGGCCATTTTACGTCTTGAATAAACAGCAAGCGTACCCTGATCACGATTCGGTCTCTCCTGAACATTTCACTCAGACAGCGTAATGGATGCGATGTTTGTGGACGTCCTGAGCTGTATCACGTGATTGATATACAGGGGAAGCTTTTTGTGTACAACATATTGTACAATATTTACATGTAATCATGTATGGTGTTGGGCGCTCTGTCACATCCGATGATTGTCAGCAGGGTAGAAATCCGATTCCTTTTGGTACATGATTCCTTACAGTCTCCATGAAACTTTTCCGGCTTTTGGTCTTTTGGTGCCTATCCATACGTTATGAATATAAGGTACGGTGTAATTCCAGAAAAATAAACGTATTGATCCGGAATCATAACGTCTCTGACCGACCACGATGCACCGTTTGCATGCACATGCATCAATTTACAATTTAATGGTTATTACTGTTGGTTGCGAAGTCATGAGAAACTGAGTACCTCAGAGTAAGGTTGCACAGGTTCCTGCAGGTTGAATTCCCTTGATGAGCTGCTCTTCACGTCTACATGCATCGATCTCTGGCCGTCTGGCGGCTTGCTTCCACTGCTGGTCCTCGTTTGACCGATTAAGGCTAGTCGCCCATAGTGCTATTACCTGGACTGGGTCTCCAACGTTGACTTACCATAGGCCTACCACTTCAGTACATGTAAAGATGTAGGCCTAACTATAGTTCATTCCTCTGCTTACTTGGGTGGGGGCGGAGGAGGGGGTGTCCTTTAGCCATGGGAGGTTACATAACAGGTATTGTGAAGTCAGAGAGACAGGCATTGCGCCAGTGATTCAAGACTTTAAAATTCACTTTCAATTTTCTACTTTGTTTTGCATGAACTACCGATGCCAGCAAGGTCATCAATGGGGTCACCAATAAAATGCCGGGCCCTAATTAGCTGAGTATTAACACGAAATTCCAAATTCCTGTTGGAAATTTTGGACATGTGGCATATCGTGCATCATTGATCGTGTGGCGTCAGGAAACTTACCCGTTGTTAGAGAAACGAAAGCATACCGACAGGTGGCATCTGCATGCAAACGCACGATTGGAAATGCAGTTATCGGCATGAATTAGGAATACGAACATCTGCATGGACATTCCGCTGCCATTTGGAATATTCCCGAACACTATAGGTCACGTGACGTCCATCTCGTGAAATGCTGCAATTTCTAAAAGCGAAAAAAAAATAAAATAATAAATAAAAAAATAAAATAAAAAAAATAAAATAAAATAAAAAATTGAAATATATGTTCAACTTTGTCTAATCACAATTTGCGGATCCTCAGTAATGTTGTCAATTCATTTGCTGTACGACTATCACCCAGCAACCAAATGCATGTATGTTAATTGATCTTGAGATATGTAGTCATATTGCTATGGTGTCACACAAAATGGCGAGGCTGGTTTCAACTGCAATCCCCAAACGGACAATAATTCTTTAAATTTTCGCCAAACGGTGCAATAATTATCTACATCATAGCACATGTACTCCTTATATCACAGCAACAAAAGTCAATCATAACATTAATTAAATTAAATTTTTGTAACATCGCGGTAATCACTTTGTTAAATGGCTTACACTAAGTTGCTTCACTATAAATGTATTCGTAAGTCTAAGAAGCCCACATTACATCGAAAAGAGAGAGAAAAAGAAAATCAAAATCAAACAGAAAGAGGAACAAATGTGGTTGTCTATTATTTCTTTTAAACTTAAAAAAACAAAGAATGTGACTCCATATGTTCTTTGTTAAGAAATAGATCGATTAACAAAATTGCGAACATTGTGGTTCTCTATGATCGAACATTCTTGGAAAAGCAATTCGGCCTAATAGATAAATGTGTACAAAACAAATCACAACTTGATTCTTACTATTACGACATTTTAATTGTCCATAATTTTCCAAAACGTATCAACATCTGATAGTTGCGAAGTCTAGCTTACTCTACAGAAGTGAAATGAAACGTGAATGAGTGCGAAATGGTACATTGAAAAGGTGACTTTAACATTTCCGTTAGCACACAGAAATTGTGTCTATATCATACAGATTGAACAGTCAACAACCGTAAAAACAAGTGCAGAATGAATTGAATAAACGGTGCGAACACTCAAAGGAACGATTACTGAAGTTACAAATCTTATATTTATAAAGGAGGACTACAGTACATACTTTTAAACGCGAGTAATTACACAGTTTTACTAGTATACGATACAAAATGAATGTTCACAATGCACAGGGTGGTAAGATATTAACCAACTACCCATCTAGCCCATGAAACTATTCAATCATTTATAGCTGCTAATTTTGGCTTCCTTAATTATAATCACTATTTGTTACCTTTAAAGGGAGGGAGAACTGGTTAAAAATTGACTTTGAGTCGTTATTTGATGCACCAAAAATGATTCCTATGCCTGGCCCACACAAGAAATATCATCGCTAACGATTTCGCGGGAGATATATTGCTAACTAGGCGTGACGTCAGGAGCTGTGATGAAACACCGAGTTCCCCATCTTTTACAATGGGCCTTGTCATATCAGCGTGTCCTGCGACTAAACCCCTGGATATTTTTTTATTTTCTTTTCGGAAATAGATAGAATAATCATTTTGCCACCAGTCAGGCGCGAAAAAAATTTTTTTTTCGCTATTTTTCTTATTTTAACAAGCGATTTTCTAGGACACCTACCATGTTTCTCATCCTGAAACAGTAAAAAGGTCAGCCAGAGTGCACCACGCATGCGCTTTCGTTTCGTAAACAACAGAGATGTCCTTTTATGGCGAAGATGATCTGCTCTGATTGGCTGAAATCGATAGCTTCACGAGGGGAACGGGACCAATCAGCTATCAGCCAAACCAAGCCATCAGCTGACGTTTGCCTCCTATACTTTGCAATGGAAGCCATTCTCCCATAGGCGCAATGCTAACCCCGATATTCGGAATGCATTATTTCCTTACGCTTGCATCCAGGCATGGT
>KB305378.1:380787-392520 GCA_000328365.1 Capitella teleta | reverse complement strand
GAAGTCACTAACGGAGTCAAGCAGGGGGGAGTGCTTTCACCAACCCTTTTTAATGTTTATGTCGATTTCGTCTTTAAAAAATTGAAAGAAAAACGACTCGGTTGTCATTTAAACGGTCATTACAGCGGTGCCATAAGTTATGCTGATGACCTCACTTTGCTTGCTCCCACAAAACATGCTCTTCAAGTTATGTTGCAAGAGGTCAACACCGTGGCAAGGGATTTAGATATTAAGTTTAATGGTGCGAAAAGTCAACTTGTCGCTTTTAATAAACAAGGGCACATACCTATTACCATTTCATGCATGGGGGCGATTGTCCACTCGGTAGATAATGCCATCCACCTTGGTAATTCAGTTGGAATCAATTCTGATTGCATTAGAGTTAAAAAATGTATTCGTGAAATGGTCATGCATTGTAATTCTTTATGTACATTATTTCCTTGTGTTGATATTGAGGTCAAATATCGTCTTTTTAAAACATATTGTATGCCTTTATACGGTTGCCAGTTGTGGCATTTAAATAGCTCTAATATCGAGAAGATACATTTATGTTGGCGAAAGTGTTTACGCCGCCTTTTTAATCTTCCAAGACGAACTCATTGTGATCTCATTCATATTATCTGTCAAGATGTTCCTTTTATAAATTAAATTTTGAACCGATTTGCCTTTTTTTTTTTTTTTTTTTTTACAGGGCATTGTTAAAAGCGTTAATATATTTACTCGTTCTTGTCTTTCCTCTGTTTTATCAGGAAGCCTATCTGTTTTTAGTTTCAATGTTTCTTGTTTATGTTCAAAGCTCGGGATACCAAAGTTTCGGATCCCCGAGTATAATTTTACCGCAAGAACGAGGCAACTATTTTTTGTAGATGACGCCATGCAAAGTCTTGGTGGCGTCATCAGAGATTTAATCCGTTTGCGAGATTGCAACGGATTAATTAATAACGGTTGGACAACCTGCGATTTTACTATGTTTCTCGAGGAACTTTGTTGCAATTAACATATTCTTCTATTTATTTAATTCTACTTGTTGAATTTATTATTCTTTTGTTCTTTCTTTCTGTTGTTTTTTTTTTTTCTTTTTTTTTTTTCTTTTTTCTTTTCTTTTCCCCTAAATGAAATGCTTGTATCACACCCGTGAATGTATTTCGATTAATAAACATTATATATAACCCAAACTAATCGATCCGTATCATATTCACCAAAGGACGTCTTGGATATTGGAAGGCCCCACAGACAGTTAATTGTTATGGAGTATATGGCACTGCGTAGAAGCGTGGAAATCTTGGCCTATCTTGGTTTTCCGATGACCCTTAAGCAACGAGCAATTAATCGATTTCTTAGGCGCACAGAGGAGCATGGGAAAGGTTTTTTTTTCTGCTATCTTCATCCAAAATGCATTGAACACGATTTAAATCTCGACTCAACTCAAACCAACTGTCGACGATCTCCTTATGAATGATCACGAGGTATTATAGGATCCGGCGCTTAGTTTAGTCTACATAGAACATTTCATTCCTGTCAGCTGTATACCATTTTGCGATTCATGTTGATTGAGTCATATGTAATTAATTAATTGATTCAATAATGACAAATACCTATATTTGGGTTGAACATAAAACCTATTTAATCGTCTGCAAAGATGGTCTTAACAAGATTCCCAAAATGGCAGTCGAAATACGCCTCCGGAAAACGATGATGGAGTTGCCTGCATTTTAGTCTCTTTTTTTTTTTTTTTTTTTTTTCCTTTGTACAAACCTATGCTACTTTTGTGGACCGTCTTGTAACAGAAATTGGGACAATATGCAATTTTAGGAGACATTACATAATGTCAAATTTCAACAAGGATATTTCAAATTTTTCTATTGATATAGCTTACAGGGAAAAAAAAAAAAAAAAAAAAAAAAATCTGCAACGAAGTTATAAAGCAATTTGCATTGACCATCAATTATTTCGGATACCCGCTTTGTGTCAAGTTCAATTGAGTTTGTTGATTTTCGAAAATAGACATGATGAATATTGAAAGAGAGAGGGAATTAATTTAATCACCATTGCAATTCTTCAAGGTTCCATTCGAACCACACAACACGCATATTTTATTTATAGTGACGCAGACGTCCATCTCATTTACATGTAGTCATAAATATCTGGAATCGTATTCTTTTCTCCTTTGGGAAATTTCTTGATAAATGGGATCTCAACTTGCTAGAGATGGTGTAAGCTCCTAGGATGATCAATAAATTCAGGGTTACATCAGAATGAGATCATTTAAATCTGGTTATTGGTTAGCAACCATTAACACAAACATATGCAAAAGTACGTCCAGTATTTGGTCACAAATTTGGCTTCAATGTAATAAATTTTCTCATCCTTTCAGTAGGCTGTCTTATTCTTGAATAATTCACGTAAATTCAATTATGGCTGATTTGGAAACTCTGGCTATTGCTTGGCATCATGCCTGAGGAGGGCCAGGGGAGAAGGAGGCATATCATTGGTTGCTGCAGTGTCACGTGATTGCTTACCATGGTTTGTGGGTAGTCAGGAGAAACCGATTCAAATAGAATTGTCACGGAGAAACCATGCCCCAAGTAACATAGTGAAGCAAGGATTAGATCAACGTCTAAACTATGTAGTCGATTAGATAGTATGAATTTCAGTGATCATAAACAACAATGGAGAAGACTTATACCAAGGTATGTTCATCTTTATCATCTGTAAGCAAATTCAGTAAATTGTTGAATGCAGAAATGTACTACAGGTAATTAAACACGGACCTTTTTGAATTGACATCCAATGGTCAGAACAATTAATACTTTGATTTCACCTCATCGATTTCACAAAACATTGTTTTGATGCAATGGTAGTAAATTTGTAAAAATTAATATTCATATTACATGTACATATAATTGCACGTTATTCCATGTGAATTCCATGAAAGCTCTACTCAACAAAATATCGTCATTTTAGTCTTTATTTGTGTGTTAATTGATATATTTGATTTATCCTCCAGGTTCCTCTCGGTCGTTTTATGTTGCCTCCTCTGCATACCTGCATCGGGTAGGCTTATTTTTGCATTGCACTTCTTCTTCCTATGTTTTTTTTTTTTTTTTTTTTTTTTTTTTTTTTTCAAGTGATATACATTTACCTATAGGACACAATGTGTCAAAATCCTCTTATAATACCATCGTTTCTAATGTACAATAATTATTTAATTTTTGAGTTTTAATTTTTGAAAATTAATAGTAACTGAGTGCTAAAATTGGAAGTCGTTACCGATAGCTTATCATAGCTATATAATTAGGAAGAGGTGTTTCATGTAACAAATAGCAATCCAATAATGAAACTCAGGATGTAGATATCGGCAATTATTCCATAATATGCACATGTATGAAATAGCCAGTCCATAAGCGTTAAATTTTATTAAGTCCCAATAAATATTTACAATACTCTGACAGTCCGTATTAACATGCAAAATGTTTATTTTTTTATTATTATTTTTTTTTTTACCTAATCGTCCATGCAAAATTGAAGTTTGCTGCATGGTTTGATATTTTATACTTTTCGGTTTTGAATACATTACATTGCAGCTCCTTAATTATACGATTAATTCCAGCCCCTGAGAAGTCTGGAACCAATGCTGGATCATGAGTTTCTCCTATTCCATTTCGATAGGTTTATTTGTCCATCACATACTTTGTCAAGTGGGAACTATAAAATTGTGATTGTAACAAAGATCTGTGCTATACTATCTACGTGCAACCAAACGAAATTTATGTAAACCGAAAGGGCTGTCAAGTGTCAATACAAACATAGCAACCATAATATAATATTATGGTTGCTATGTCTGTATAGGGTCCATGAATACCATGTATAAAGTTGGTATCGATTTAAATCCATGTAGTTTGATTACTGAGTGCATGGATGGATTTTCGAGGAATTGATTAATGCTCAAAGCAGCACAGTCAGCTAATATGCTGCAACACCTCACTTGCCAACAACCCCAGATCACATTCATTAGATCATGAATTCAATTAAAGGCCCTCATTCCATTGCACAATGTAATTGAGCAATGTAAATAATTTCTAATTTTCTGATTATATTAGAATGCCTGATTCTTTTGCTTACATACTAGAGCACCATTATTTTATAACTCTTCGAATTATACAACTGTAAAATGGATTGCTCATTCCATGTTTCAAGTCATACGGAGCAGCTATTGGAGCTGCCTGGCACAAATGCTGTACGACTAATCAACAAGTTTACCCAAGAAAATGTCTTAAGCAAAATGGTATGAATTTGTATCAATTATACACCCTATATCTCTCCCCAACAGATGGCCGCCCTGGACGTGAGTTTGTCGTTGGCTTACTACAGAATCGCCCAATCCTTGGCTACCCCTATGCTCGCATTTACATCTCAACACTTTCACGCCGAACTGTCACAGTCACCATCAGTATCCCTGGTACACAGAATGGACGCTTTTGGGCTCCTTCTGAATCTGAAGAAGTCAGCGGATATTACGGGGAATACCAAAAGCGACTCACTGTCACTGCGCTTCAGCCTATTGTACATGAATTCCCCACGGAAATTCATTTGGAAGGGCTCAACTTGGAAGATAAAGGTGAGGAAGGCAGATTTAATTAGGTTGGGTAGACTTAACTGAATCTGTACTGAATTTCAGGTGTACGTATCACAGCAACAGCTGACATCACAGTGCAAGTCGCTAGCGTTAACGAACAGTCATCAGATATGTATCTTGCTCTTCCAATCAATACCTGGGGCCTCGAGTACTATGCGCTGAGTACTTTGTTCAGAGGAAAATCTAAATTTCCTCAAGGACCATCACAAATGGCTGTTATTGCAGCAAATGATGACACCAAAGTCACAATCACAGTCCCAGACAAGACACGACTCAGTGGGTCAGTTGGTTTTGACGTTGGAAACGATGGTCGGGATTTCAAGCTCACAATGGATAGCTATCAATCTTTTCAGGTAATTTCGTTCATTTCAAGTTAATGATGTCCTAAGGTTGATATTCAACAGTTGCGAAGTGATACAGATTTGACAGGGGCTCGGGTTATTTCGACAAAACCGGTTGCGGTCATATCTGGGTCAGAATGGACATCTGTTGGTTCGCACGAAATGTTTGGAGACTATATGATTGAGCAGCTACCTCCTGTATCCGCATGGAGCACGATGTACCTGACCTCTCCACTGGCCACAATGGTCAGTGGTGACTCGTACAGAATACTTTGTAAGTTACACACACACCTGCAGGGAATTCCTAATATTTTCTTTATTCTGCATGCTATAGCGGCCCGGGATGACACCAATATCACAATCACGTGGTATGGTGGCTATCGTGCACGCAATCGGACCATTACTCTCCACGAGGGATATTTCTACGACTTGAAAGCCAGCAACACAGAATACATCCACATCAGGAGCACCGCTCCTGTTTTAGTCGCGCAGTTTTGCAATTCACTTGGCCCTGACACTACAATTCCTGGCGACCCTTTTATGATGCTCATTCAACCAATGACTCAGTACTTCAATCACTACACATTCTGGACAATGACGTCATATTCTACACCTGATGCATACGATAATTATGTCAATGTGCTGATTCGCGGAGATGCAGACCCTCAAGATTTTCTCCTCGATGGCAAAGTTCCAACCGATGAAGAAATTCAAACTGAGTGGACTAAAATTCGTAACACCGATTTTTGGAGTATGACATTGAAATTAAAGAGTGGAGGTCATCGCTTGAGCCAGAAAGATGGCCTCACATTCAGTGCCACCGTGTATGGATTTTCACACCGTGAGGGGTATGGCGCACCGATTGGACTTATTGCGAGTAAACCTTGGGAGGAGGCCAAAGAAGTCTGGGAGTGGGCAGTGGGGAACACGCCATCGAAGCCAAGTCCCACTACGAGTGAGTCTCAAATGTTTAGTACGTCGCCTGATGTGCAGTCAAACACACCTATGTCAACAGTAGGACCAAAGTCAAGCATTGGATCAACGCCAATCACTAGTAGCCTCTCAACAATGAGACACACAACTTCTCCCCTTTTCACGTCTACCCCATTCAGGGATAATCCCTTCTCACGCAGTAGTGATATAACTGCAAACTCTTCGATTGTTGACGAAGTACTCAACACCAGTACATCTCCATTCAGCTCTTCATCACAAGATTCAAGCAGCAATTCAACTCACATCATTGTTAGCCAGACTGAGCCAAGAGGTGTCGACTCAAATAGCTCGACTTTATCTAGTTCTGTGACTCCATCCATGGACACCCCTAGTAGTCTTCCATTTCATCAAAACGTATCTACAGTAGACAACAGTGACAACGTTACCAGTTCATATACCTACAGTATACCATCCCATAATTCCACTCTAGCAGGTGATGTGTTCAATACAGAGAACTCCTTAATTACAAACACCACTGTCAGACCACTCCATCACACCACTCCACAAAATGGCAGCAACTTTTCAAGCTCTGATGACGATGACTCGAGTTTAATGAATGGCACAACACAATGGCACATGCCAATTGCAGTGAGTACTTCAACATTACCAACAACGACAAGAGTAGCAGCAACTAGTATTGAAACAGTGCTTGTGTGCTTGGAATACACCAATGTGTCATTGGATAAACCAAGTGCCTATAACCGTAGCAATGCAACAACTGTGTTATTTGAAAATAGCACATTCACAAATCCAAGTGGTGAATTGAACTCAACATTCACAAACTCGAGTAGTGCAACCCACTCAACAGAGCCTAAGTGTCTGCAATGGGAGGCTATTAATGTAACCATCACCATCAATCCACAGGAAAAACCTATAGAGAAACTTATTCCCTGGAGTTAAAATCCACGGATAGTCCTAATTTGAACTCAACCTTAGTTGATTTCATCTCGAACAGTGACATGGACAATTCTACAAACACCTGGGTGACAGATCCAGTTCAAACTAATGACAAAAATTCGACTACTGATTTTGAAAATCATGCGACTACCGTGAACCCATCTACATTTTCAGACATTCCTGGTTATACCTTGAACAATTCTGATAAAGAAAGCACAATTCCAAGCAAAGATTCAGCACCAGAACCTGAAAATACCAAAAAATCAGAGTCCAATAGCTCTGATACACAAAATTCAAATAATCTTAACACTGCCACGATCCCTTTGTCCACTGTAAGTGGAGGGGCCCCTGAAACATCCAGTTTTTCTCCTGGTGTCCATATCTCTTCGACCACGTCTGGTGAACCAAGTTTACCAACAACTTCTGACAATGAAGAAAGAAACAGTGGTGATAATGGTGGAGGTAGAGATGGAAATGGAGGAGGTGATGGTGACAATAGTGGAGGTGGTGCTGAAAATGGTGGAGGTGGTGTTGACAATGGTGGAGGTGGCGATGGACATGGTGAAGGTGGTGATGGAAATGGTGGAGGGAGTGGTGACAATGGTGGAGATGGTGATGGAAATGGTGAAGGTGGTGTTGACAATGGTGGAGGTGGCGATGGAAACGGTGAAGGTGGTGATGGAAATGGTGGGGATAGTGGTGATGATAATGGTGGCTCTACAATCAGTTATACTATGGGAATAACTCTTCAAACTCAGACTGAAGATAAAACATCTGAAGTGAGTACTCGCAGTACCCCGTTGAGTACTTCACGGGCAACCACTCCGAGGAAAACTACCGAGAAAACGACACTATCGTCTACTCCTTCATCCACCAGAAAATTGATGACACCATCAACCAGGTTAACAACATTTTCTTCTACTGAATCTAGTCAAACGACAAGACTAACATCAACAGTGAAATCTACTGCCACCACCACCATTTTAACATCCAGTACACTCATTTCAAGCAGTCAGCAGACGGTTTTAACCAGCTCTCCAAGTACAATAACCTTATCTACTACAATTATTCAACAGTCACCAACAACTACAGCAAACAGCAATCTCATTCAACCAGCAGCATCTGCAGCAGCAAAATCAACAAATGAAGAAGACAGCTTGGATATAAAAATCATCATCATCCCTGTATGTGTCGTTATCTTGGCACCATTGCTATGCATTCTGGGATGTTATGGTTACAACGCATGTGCACGTCGAATAGATAAAAAAAGTACAGAGCGAACTATGCGGCAGCGGCAGATGAGGTCAGACCAGAAGAGCAAGTACGCTTTCCATCCGCCTAAAGAAAAAAGCCAACCAAAGACTCACGCAGATCCAGATATTGAGGAAAACATGGCACCTGTGCAGGTGAACGATTCTATTCCTTCACTTGGAAGATTGGAAGCTTGCCATTTGGTTGACGAAAGAGATGATACACTGTTGGTACACAAGAATGTCAGAAAAAACATGAGGAATGTTGGTGAAATGAAGATGAAGGAACCCAGTAATTCAGCTCCGGTTGTGCCCATGAAGAAAGGGCCGGCCACCCAGATTAAGAACTCATCCGTGTCTTCGAAGCCACCACGACCTCCAATCAGGCGCGTCTCAACAATCTCATACAAACAAGTCAATGCAGTTCCCGCAGTAAAAAGACTGCTAAGTGCTTCGAGATTGAAGTCCCACGAGAAGGTGACTGTTAAAGAACAAGTGGACGTTAGCAAAAACAAAGAGCTTGAAAACAAAACTGGATCCAAACGAATGAAGCTGAAACGCAAGATAAAGAAATCTAAAGTTAATGTTTTCAAGTGCCATCAGATTCCAGTTCCTCCACATACTGACTCCAGCTCAAGTGGCTATCACTCAGGGTTCCAGAACTCAGATGGCTTTCCACACTCGCAGACTGGATCTTCAAGTAATCTAGATAGTTCTCAACACAGTGAATCCCTAGCTCTGCAAAAGAGGGGCAACATCAGCAAAACAGGTATTGCATCCTCAACGAACCCTCTGTTTAACTCTCTTCAAACATCACCACGACAACACATGGTGGCTATGCAGTTGAGCAAGAGCATGACAAAGCACTCAAACAAAGTTCACCCAGTAGACTACCACACAGTTAGCAACACGGCTGTTACAGTGCTCAATGGTTCCAAACTCAAACGTTTGGCCAGAGTGCAAACACCAAACGACACAAAAGGTTACGAAGCTTCTGAAGAGGACAGTGCCATATAAAGACAACTGTGACGTTGTGATACGATCTATTGTTGTCCATAGCTAACATTTTTTTATGATTGAACCTTTTTACAATGTAATTATTTTTGTGGAAGTACAACTCGATGGCAGCTCTCTCTTTGTATAAATCTTGTATTGATAATTATGTCGTGGTTATTGTTTGTTGTTGATGCCGATGCTGATATTTTCTCTGTTTCGTGCATGGTGATTTTAGTGCCAATATTTGGTACATGTAGTAATATGGCCTGCTGGAAACTGTACGACTTGGGTCGATTTAAAGTGTACACGTTCTGTAGTACTTAGTTCAATGGCTGAGTGTCTGGCCTAAGATAAGGGAATGGCGTAACTCTGTAGAACGTTTGGATTTTGGTATGCAGTTGGAAATGAAATACATTGTAATAGGTTAAAAACGTTTGTTTATTCATCGGATTTTGTGAAGACATTCGCACAGCAAGAAGAAAAAACTGCAATGACAGTCATACGTGGTGAGTACGAGCACACCATGCAGAAATGTAGTGGCAAAAGAGGCAAAGCATATGAGTGTGATTTCTCTGGGCCAACACTGGGCCAACATTCTAGCTAAATGTATGGGGAGAATGGAGCTTAAAAGTTATAAATCATAATACACACATATATGGTGGTGAATAAGGACAACATCTATATGCACTGCACTGTGTTAAAATGTGTGAAAAGAGTAACTGTCACTTTTTGTGGGAGTAAAACAAATGGGTATCTTTGGATATTCAGAATACAGGTAGGCCCAAATGTCTGTTGATCGATGTAGCTATTAATCAAATGGATTCCATCTAATAGTTTCAAACGTTAGACAGGACAGATCTTTAATAAGTTTACCGGGAAATGTATCAGAATTGTCCTGTCAAACAAATCATAACAAGGCATAACAATGTGTATAGGCAGTTTAATCAATTTTTGTAGACAAAAAATAAATCAAAAACATAATAGCAAAATTGTACATCACAATTATGAAATTGATGAAACGGCACAATTCACGACTTCATCAAGAAGAGAATCACGGTTGTCACGAGTGACCTACAAAAAGAGAGGAAGAAGTAGAAGATGAAATAAATATGCATGACGTAACACAAACTGTGAACACTGTAGCATTAGCCCTGTTTCTGATTTCTTCCACTAAGGGAATGGGACGTCCTTTTGGAACAGGTATTGTGCAAATGACAGAGCTTCCCTCTGAGTTGAGTATCTTCCTCACTTGACTCACGAAACGTGAACTGAACAGTTCCATCTTTCCAATCTCGTCAATGACGAGAATTGAACGCACATCTTTCTGTATAAAAAATGTTCATAGCAATAAGCATCAACTATCATGAAGATCAAATGTTAAGAAGAAAAAACCTCATTAAATCGGATGTATTAATTTAATAATACTCACAGTCGATCTCAATGCGGATAGTGCAAGAGATTCAAATGACTGAAGCTGAACGACATACTGACCAACACAGGGCTCTCGACTATTCACATCCTTATTTCTAGAAATTGAATAAATGCTTGGTAATAAACTTGCAGATCATATGTAGGCCTGCATTTTGCTGTACATGTATTACTAGAATAAATCATACCCCACTCTTGCCAGGGCACTCCTAGCATTATGTGGAACTGTAACAATGTCAAATCCAATTCTTTTCCCGTTCAATCTAACTTCTTCTGTGTAGAACCCTTGGACAGTGAAACCTTTTTTCTGCAGCACTTCACATGTCTTGCATAACAGTGTTGTTTTACCGACTCCTATAAGAATAAACATAAAAATAATATCACATAATTAGATGAATAAAAAAAGCAACAACACACACAAAGGAGAGAGTAGATCATTAAGACCTTACGTGTATCTTAGGATACCTTAGGATGATCCTGTGAGCAAGCATTCCATGCTTCTATCCGCAGATCGACTATCATTCGTCGTTCTGGGTGTTGGTGACGGACGAGTTGGCTTCAAAATTATAGAGGGTTGGGTGGTGTCTTAGGTATTTATCTAGATTGTTCCTTGCATTTTGCGGTGTACCAGAGTTGACAGTTTTAGTTTGTGGAGCCTCTCCTCATAGCTGAAGTTTTTCAATTCGGATACTTATGGATCTTCTCTGGACACCTTCAATTTTGTCTAATGTCTCTTTTAAGAGTAGGGTACGAAACTGCTCCACGGTATTCTAGGTGTGGTCTGACCATTCTGGTCTTTTTCAATATTTGTTTCATCTAAGGTACTTGTCGAGTTTGGTAAGGATAGTTTTGGGGTGGTCTCTGTAGGTCCGATGTGCATCACCTTGCACTTTCCAGGATGGCAATGGAGTATAGCCATGATTCGGTCCAGCTGTGGAGTGTTTAAATCTCTCTGGAGATGTTCTGGATCTGAAGGGACACGCATACTTCTGAATATTTTGGTGTCATCAGTAAATAGGTACACCAGGGACTCCAAAAGGCTTGGCAGCTCGTTTATGTAGAGGGTAAATAGGGTAGGACCTAGGACCAATCCTTGTGGGATGCCACTGGTGACCGTTTTTTCCATAAACATTTCTCCATTCACGGTTAAACCTGGCTTCTGGAGCTGAGGAAGCTGTCAATCCATTTGATT
>KB305378.1:361855-378482 GCA_000328365.1 Capitella teleta | reverse complement strand
ATATATATATATATATACACCGGGACATATACATGTACACTGTACATGTATATGTCATGACTTGCAATTAGTCATGGACTCATGGAACAATGGAATGATTGCATAATCAATTTTAATTTCAACAACAGTGCTCTTAAAGTCAACCTTTGTCAATCAGTCTTCGAATATAGTACACATCACACGGGGAATATTGCAATTGATTGAATTATTAACGCCAGGATTTTGCTTTCGAAAATGACCACTCGTTTAATTTCCAGTCGTGCTGGACACAGATCAATTGGCGGACTATAATTTACGCGTGGTGCTTGGCAACCATTCCACGCATGAAAATCTTATCCACAACATGCACTCTTCATGAGAGCCTCTGCTTTCCAAATTTCCAGCTATAATAAGCTATACATACTATGTCTTCGATCTTGTATAATCCTATGCCGACCGTGGGGGTCGAGGTCCCGGGTTCGAGACCCGATCAGGCCACGGGCGTTATGATTGTGAATTACAATTGTAATTCTTCGGTGACTCTGCAGTGCTGCCCAACTGCGTAACAAGGCCGGGCGCTGTGTACTACTGTCTATGGTGGTATGCAGGATAAAGAACCCTTGGGATTTATCGATAAGAGTAGGGGGAAACCCCGGTCCCGGGCCTTCTGTTCTGGCGCCCGTATCACCCGAACGGGTTGGGTGGAGCCGTAAAACCCCAATCACTCACTCACTCACTCGATCTTGTATGCCATGTACGGCATGTATACGGCATGTATACGGTATACTTTTGGACATGGATTGTGAAACACCTAAAATAATTGAAAATATGAACATCAATTGGGAGAAGGGAAAATACGGATGTGTTTATGGTGTGACACTATAATATTTTCACACTTGTGCTCTGAAGAAAAAAAAAAAAAAACAAAAAAACAAAACAAAAACAAAACAAAACAAAACAAAACAAAAAAAAAAACAAACAAACAAACAAACAAACAACCATCTACATTTTATCAAATTTCTAAAATGTGTTGAACGTGGTTGCAAACTTTCAATTAAAGCGACAAACGGTTTGATTGGACTGAAACAACATTATTTATTCATCAGACGTCGCTTCTTCATTCATTCCTCGAACACGACAGATGCTGATATGGAATGAAGTGTGTAATCAGTCGAACACTATATGCATGTTTCCATCAGCATTATAATCATATTCATTACAATATTTACGTACGTGTCATGTATATTTTAATAGCACAAGGATCGACGTTTTGTTTGGGGTAGGCCTCGTTGATTGGCCCACTGAGTCATAAAGGTCACGAGTCAGCCTCACTCTTTAATCAGCCTAAAAATAAACTATGATAGTATGACTCTCTTATCAGCATAGCCTGTAGAATTCAACCAAGGCATGAGCAAAAAAATTTCTACCTCAACCGTCATCAATAAACTTG
Organism: Capitella teleta; assembly: GCA_000328365.1. NCBI lineage: Eukaryota > Metazoa > Annelida > Polychaeta > Capitellidae > Capitella > Capitella teleta. The sequence continues at coordinate 377,053 of KB305378.1, read as the reverse complement.
ACCCGTTTTCCAAAGCGCTGTTGCATTTTTATTTTATTTTTTTTTTTATTATTATTATATATATATATTTTTTTTTTTTTTTTTTTTTTGCTTTCTGTGGCATACGATTATGAATCAAACGTATGCTCAACCGATCGAGGGCAAAATGTAAATCTATTTGTTCTATAACGACTCTTCCTATTGTGAGAAGTTACATTATTATTGACACACTATGCAAATTACATATAAACATAATTATATATAGAGGAGAAAACAATTAAATAAAAGTGTACATGCCAGGTCTATTTGAAATCATTGACAACTACATATGTATTTCGATATACATGTACTGTAAAATGATGAACTTGTGACGGCGAAAAATAACAAATATAGGTCAGCAGAATTCGGCTGCTGAAGTATTACATTTTTGGTTGGCGTGCGATTTTTTTTTTTTCATTATTTTTTTATTATTATTATTATTAGAGATTTTCTCAGTAGAGTAAACCGTGCGCTGTCAATTAATTTTATAAATAATAAATCTACTGAAATTTAACAAATTTATATCACATTATTTCATTATAATTAAATAGTTACAATATTGCAGATAATATCATAGTTATTCGACTTTATTCAAACATTATCAACATTTGTTGTGTAATAATTACGTTTCTGATCATGTTTGACAAAAGTCGAATAACTGCAATTATACGTGATATTGATTTCATTGGTTGCCACAACATACTTGGTTTCGTCTCTATACATTGTAAATGTTTAAGCTCTCGCTCTTTGGGGTAAAAAGATATGGCCGTGTTAACAGCATTTTTCGGTAATTTATTCTGTCAGGTTCAGGGGAAACACATGTTTATTAAGTGGAGACTGGCATACCAGTCTGGCCGTCTACCATTATAGGACAATTCGCTCGCTGGGCAAAAGACCGGCGTTCACGCAACATACCCACTCTCACTAATCCTTCCTCTATGTCAATACTTTTACTTTAGGCGAACAATATCAACAGCCTATCATTTTAGATTGAAGATAAAAGATAGAGTGAAAGGCACCCGCCTCATCAACCCCAATCAAACCTGAGATGATATAGAGATACAAGATGTGGTGAGAAGCACCAGCCTCATGCACCAATTAGACTTGGAGGTGACATTGAAGGTCACAATTGAAGTCACGTTGAGGTCACAAACTCACAATGTCATAGTCTTCCACATGATGTGACATTATGTTGTTTAGACCGTTCATTATTTATGTTCAAAATCTGGCGAACATTGATCGTAAGAACGCCTAAAAACATTTTAATTTGCCTTTTATTCCTAATCAACCAATCAATCAAAACGTTTCACAAAAAAAGCGTTTGCTATTTACTGAACGCGGATGGCGTCATGGTGAAATACAGATTGTGACTAAAATGCGGAGCCATACGAAGTGCAGATTTCGGGCGAAATTAAGTACTGACAACATTCCAGTACATCACTGATTGTGTTGATATGTGTTGTTGTTAATTTGCGTGTTCCATGATTCCTTTGTTAGGATCCTTGTCGTTAGATTTATTTTCAGAGTGACAGAACCGTTGACATTTCATATTCAGTTGGTTTAAGAACATATCATGGCATCGACATTGACTTCATCCTCATCAAGCTATAGCCTTGTTTTTTTTGTTGTTGTTTTTGTTGTTGTTTTTTTTCATATACATGTATATTTTATATTTTCATAATCGTTCTTGTTACCTTGGTATTACCTAGCCATGACATGTTCACCACATACATTTATGACATCACCTAGCCATGATCCATCTCTTTGATAAAATCACTTCCTCTACCTCATAAATCACTATTTTCACAATATATACGTCATACTACCTATCATTAGTACTACAATTGTAATTTTCAACTATATGGTATTTCACTATGTGTCCTTCGATCTTAAATTCATTTATATTCATAAAATGCTTTCACTTAACGCCAACCTTTGTTCCTCTTCGGTTGTATTAATTTGGATGCTTCAGCCGTGACAGAAGTGCGTGTATTGCACATCACCTCGCGCAGATGACGCCAGTGCTCGATTGTGATAATGAGTCACCTGGCGCGCTGATAACGCGGCCTTATTAAACGCTCTCAATACTTGCAGGTTTACTTCCGTAAGAAAGCGCCCGACCGTCTTCGACCACTGACGACTACACCGCCACCGACATGGAGGCGAATAATTCCATAAATTTCACCAAGGAGCAGAAAGAAGCTGAAGCGGGAATCGTGGATCCAGGGCCAACTCCATACGGACTCCAGGCGCCTCCCCCTCCTCTTCCCTCTCAGTCTCAGCCTTGTCCTCCACCACCGGTCATCTACCAGGAAGTGGCCGTGACCACTAGTGCTTTGCAATGGATCCCTCCGTCCAAACGTTCACTGCTCGAGGCGTATATGCTGGCGATGCCGTTCGGATTTCTCGGCTTGCATCATTTTTACTTGCGACGATTCGGTTTTGGCACTTTGTACTTGTTCACGTTCGGGCTTCTTGGAGTCGGTTGGCTGATCGACCTTCTGCGCATGCCCCATCTGGTGAATGAAGCTAACAAACTGATCAAAGATCCCGTAAATCTCGACCAGAAGGAGATTAGTGATGCGTACACGATGTGGCTGCCGTGGGGCTTGCTTGGTGAGTGCACAGGATGCATATGCATTCGCAATAACCATGGCCTCTATAAAGTCTACTTAGCCTAACATATGCGGATAACAATTAACTGCTCACAAACATTATAATTATACGCGCACCTTGCCACATACTGCATGCCATAATTGTATGCATGCACTTCCATTTTATATATATACATGTATAGTACAGGAGTATTAGGATATATAAAAAAAAAGGAAAAGAATAACTACACGCTAATTTTTGGATATGTGTTGCAATATACCGCCAATAACAACATATAAAAACTCCCTGACCGTCGACGATAGACATGGTGCCAAAATAATCCCAGCTGTTTAAATATTTCACTCAAGACCTATTAATCGTTATTCCAATTATGGTGTTGTTAGTCATCTAATCATAAAACTATAAATGCATAATTCACATTATATATGCAGGAATAAACACACAACATTTGTGCATAAGTTGCATTTAAATGTTTGTCATGGAGATTTTACTTGAACATTTTGCTATTTTGAACACTGATTTTGAAATTCCGTTATTAATAATTTCATCATATTTAATAAAATACTGGGCATAATGGCTTCAAACTTCTTCATAAATTACTTAATTCATTCTTATACACTTATGCGGACTAAAAAAGGGGCTTGTTGCTCAAGTTTTCAAGTTATATGCATTTTAGTTACCATACCCCATAATGGAAAACTGGACATTTGCGTTCAGTTCCTGGGGCCGATTCCAGAAACCACTGGTGCATGACTTACTAAGAATAGTCCCCAAAAACACTGTTCTTGGCATATACATGCAAATAAACACGATAATGTGTTTGTCAAATAATTGTATAACTCACACAATGTTTTCCCGTTTTTATTCATGTTTAATCACCATAAGGAACATAATTTTATGCCAGTACTAGTGCTCTCCTCTCGGCTTCATTTGACCATTTTATAATAATTCCATCAAAATTTTACAAACACATTTATTCTTCATTGCTTTGATGCGTCTATGAGAAAAATATCGGAAATCCGTAAATGATTAATAGTCAAAAAATTGACTTTGAATTAGCGCATAAATCAGGAGTTTGTCCCATTTTGACGAAATGCCGACCCCTGCATCATTCAAATGGGGGCCAGAGATGATCACGTGACTTTTTAAAAAATTCATCGCTCGCAATTTTTATCCGAAAAGCTGACCTATGCTCAAGTCAATTTTCAATTTTCTGTGATAACGCGTTCTGTTAGGCTGAAAACCTTTCGAACAACCCTCGTATATAGAGTGGGCCAAAAATAGTCTATCTACTCAATGTTGAAGATTCCAATGGTGCTATGCATGTCTGAGAAAGTGTTATAAAACAGATCGCAGTGTGAAAACCACACACATACAGTGTATAAGATAAATATATACTTCGTATGGTTAGCCTAACATGTCATGCTGCTATTCCTATCATTTCTATTTCAATTTCATCAACATTTATGCCGATTTATCTCAATTAATAGAGTGCACTGAACATTCCGAGAAATTTCCACTTTTGGTGGCAAACAGGGCCCCGGACCATGGATAAGCTTCATTGAACGCATAATTAAGGCATCGCTCTCGTACTATTGTTTTGTTTGAGAATGTTATCGTTCTGACAGTAGCACTAACGGTTTATCTCCTAAAATCAAAACAAAGCAAAGTTAGTATTGAAGCACCATACAAGAGATGACATTCCTTAATACTCGTTTCAGGGGCTCATCTGATTTTGCTCTCTTCGTGATCACTAATTATTTGCATTTAAATGTTCCTCCTTCATTCACAATATACTTCTTAATTGATTTTCTTTGCATAATAACCTAGTCAATCCATATCAGGCAATTAATTTTTTTGAATAATGGATACGTTTAAGCAAATTTTAAAGTTTGGTTTTCAAATGGAGTAGATAACGACTACTTTTGGCCCACTCTGCATATAATTATATTATTAGATTCGTGCAAAATACTAGTATTTAAGATTATAGAGCTAAAAACAACCAACCATCTGCTTGAAACATATAATGTAAGAACAATTAGGTGAGTCTGTTAGTGCTCCCGTTGCGTTGGTTATACACTATTATGTATCTAAGGTGCAGATCAAAAGAATATTACATACTCTTAGATTCTAGATGCATTTACAGGTGGAAAAATACAGGCCATAAAACTCAGTGCTTTATTAATTCGTATTGCACAACATTGAGCAATGGTACCAATGGTTATACTAGTATGTACATGTATTCCCATTTCTCAAGGTAAATTCCTTAGTATCACTGTGCTTAATCAAGTAACCAATGTGTATGACTGTGTGTCAATTGCTCCGGGTCTTTAATTCCTGTGTGTTTAGAGACATCGAGTTTTACTGCGGCTAACGGTATATTAGCAAAAGCTGTTTTTTTATACAATGTACCATGGCCATAACAACATAGAAAACAACATATCATATTCTCAGTGTATCTCCAGGCCTACACCACTATTACCTGGGCAGAGGAGGCTGGGGTATTCTCTACACATTCACCCTGGGGATCTTTGGAGTGGGATGGCTAGTAGATGCATTCCGTCTCCCCGGTTTGGTCAAAAGAGAAAACGAACAGATCCGAGAAAACAGAGGAAAGCCAGCGTGTCAGAAGAAGCTCTGCAGCGCCTATGCCATGACTATTTCTCCCTTTGGAATCTTTGGCACACAGCACTACTATCTGGGCAGACACACCATGGGTCTATACTACACTTTGACATTGGGCGGCATTGGTCTGGGCTGGATCATCGACTGGTTCCGCATGTGGTTTGTGGTGAGGAGAGCGAACAAAGTACGCATGCAGCCCCTGGCACTCAATGGGTGAGTCAAACATAAAGTTAAATAAAATACAATATTGATTGAAGTCTACAGACGCAAGAATTTGGATGATGCGTACATCTTCCTGCTTCCACCAGGAGGCTTCCTGGGGCTGCATCATTTCTACTTGGGGCGTCCAGTGTGGGGTCTGCTCTACATGTTGACCTTTGGTATGCTGGGTGTTGGCTGGCTTATTGACATCTTCCGCCTGCCCTGTCTGGTGAATGACATCAACAAAAAACGTGACAACCGCAAACAGGTCACGCCAGGATTCATCATCCACCCCGCCCCTCATCAGCAATTGGGTACGAGTATCTCATCCATGTATTCCAATCTTTATGTCTCTCAATGCAGTGCATGCCCCTGTTGACCCTCTGAACGGAGAGCAATCGTGTTTAGATCAGCAGCCCCCGTCCTATGAAGTGGCCGTGGGAGCAGACCCAGACAGCAGTCAGCCAGATTCCCTTCAACCTCCTCCAATTGGGGAAAAAGGTGAGATTGCAATGAATGAGAGAGTGAGATGATGACATGATGATCCTTTCAGAATATGTCTGATGCCCTGATTGATCAACGACTTTGGGAAATGGACACTGGATTTGAAGCTTATAAACTTATTCAATTAATAAATGAGTTTAATCAAAATACATCAATAATGGAAATCTGACTAACTTGTAAATCCCAATACCTGACAGAAACAGCACAAAAATTAAAAATTTTGACCGTAGAGCCATTGTACGTGTACTTCAGAACATACTTAATCACGGACAAAACAAAAAAGCTTAATTAAACGAGAATTTGAATAAATGCCTGAGACAGCCTGCTTTATTACTCTTTATCCAGGAGGCCAGCCCATTTGACGGCCCCCCATGACATGAATGTGCAAGTGATACACAGACTGAGCGCCATTCTTGCCGTCATTCACAATCAAGCGGTAGCCATCCTTGTCAAGATTTTCTTGAGCTGCTACATCACGTGCCACAGCCATCAGATGACCAAGCAGCTGTGAAACAGAGAGAGTTAGACGTCAATGATGTGAAATGCACTTGCTGACCTGGTTATCAGCTTTCCCAGATGCTGACAGCTGAGTGATTGGCTTCTTGGGGATTACAAGGAAGTGAGTGGGTGCTTGGGGCTGCACATCACGGAAGGCAATGCACTGCAAAGAGAGAAGATAAGGGGATATAGAACCATGAGATGGACTAGCAGATTAACAAACAACACCCATTCGCGCCGCTATTTTTCCTCAACAGAAAAATAATTGACACCCCTTCCCAGGTACAATGGTGCAGCCAAACACGATACGTAATATAAGCATGTCGATCTACTAGTATGAGAGCGTGAAGTCCCTGTTGTGACATAGGCCTGCAGGATGGCTTTCACTAGTTTCAGCAGTAGCAATATAAAGATGCTCTTAGTGAACACATTTTCAAAGTAAATAGAAATCGGTAACTTTGCTGAAATGGCTCGCCATTTCATTCATTTGTTACAAGATTCGGATAGATGGGAATTCCCTAGCTGACATAGTACAGCAAGACCCAGGGATCCCGCTGTACGGTAAACACATTCAAGCCCAGTTTGCGAATCACGATTTCTAGAATTCTACGCTTGTAATGAAATTTATGAAGGTATCAGGCGCTACAGAGTAATGTAAGGTAGAGCCTGATACCAAATTGCGTCCGAAACCAGTAAAATAAACATACTTATAATGGATCCGCAAAAAAAAAAAGTGACGTTACAGGTTTCTCCCCGCTTTCCAATTGTTATGTCACATGACCTGCTCTCCACGTGTCATAAATAAACCAGAGCACTCCGCCTGTGTAGTGCAAAGTAAATATAAACGCATGCACATACAATTTTCCTGCACTAAGCGGCTCAACATGCGGCCTATCTTTCCTTGCAGTTGCGCACGTGATTTGGACCAAGTCTTCACAAAGGAATACGTATACATTATTATTACGCAATATTTTGTGCATCACCAAACAGAATATGAATTTTTTTATTTATTTTCATTCAAAAGTTGTGAGAGAACTTTGAGCAGGAAATTGAAGCATGTGCACTTGTTTACAGCGCAGTGCGCAGGCGCTGAGTAACGTCACTTGAAAAATGGCAATATTTACTTCTTCACAAGGTGATTTTTTGTGTGCGGGTTTTAAATAATGTAAGTTCGACATGATAGTACTGGCTCATATTGTTGTTTCTTGGAGCATAAATATACCACCTAACGGCTGGAGCGCTTAAACATGTGGACTTGTCTGATAATATGTGTATATTTATCCTCCCATCAAGTGAGTGTGGAGCACAGGGGGTCTTACCAGTAAACGAGCAGATATGGACCAAACTCATTGCAGTGAACTCTTACTGTTTATATATATCATATCATATACCATCTAGAAGGCTGCATAGGCATTTAATGCAACCAGAGCCCACTGGTAAGACTCCCTGTGGTGTGGAGCCTGGTAGTCAGTATAAGGCTTAAAGGCAAAAGTAGTGGTTAACCGTGGGGCGAGGTCTGCGTACCTCGCCCAATTTATCTGTGCTAAGAGTAACCAAGTAACAAAATGGGAAGATACCCTATTGGTTCATCTGGTACAGTTTGAATTCGTACACGGATAAAACAAGAACGTTCGTTTAAGCTAATCTATAATCTGATAATCAGTTGTTCTTCAGACTCTTGTGATTTCATAACGCACAGAGTGCGTTGTGAACACAGCGGTGACAGCCGGCTGTAAACGTCGCATATAAAATGTCAGATATTTCAACTTTTTCAAATTAAGAGCTTAAGCTACAAATGGATAAAAGAGGTCGATACCTCGTCGTCTTCGTAGAGGATGGTGGCAGGAATTTCCTTACGAATAATCTTCCCAAAAATCGTGTCTCCGCCAGGAGCAGCGCTCTGGGCTTTCTCGACTTCAGACATTTCGGCTCAGAGTGAAACTCGGATTGCTTCCACTTTCTAACAGCTATAGAGGCACTTTCTAGAGGCAGAACGTTTTTGTATAATAATGGTTATTTATTTTTGATTCCCAAGACAAACACAAAACAAAACGTAAGAAATGTATCCATAGCATAAATAAGAATCAAATGGCAAGGGGGGGGGGGTGAATGTTTCACCTGTATTATTTATAAGAAGAAATATGTTAGGGAACGGAATGATAAGCAAAAAACGAAGTTGCAGGGCTGCATATTGGAAACTGCATGTAAACCTATTTAATCATGCTTTTACTTCCTTGTATGTTTATATTTATTTGTCGAATCTGTTTTTACTTGTAACGCCTTTGAACAGTTTTACCTCGTAAGGAGCGTTTTATAAATATGAATAATTATTATTATTATTATTATTATTATTATTATTATTATTATTATTATTATTATTATTATTATTATTATTATTATTATTATTATTATTATTATTATTATTATTATTATTATTATTATTATATCAAATCAAGGCACAATCCGTACATTTAAAGGACTAGCACTACCATGGCATATACAAAACATAATTAAGATCTACAATGGGGATTTTTCAACCTTGCGTAATGTGTTACAAAAAGGCTATTTTCTCTAAACTCTAAAACCCTACCCTAAAGAGGACCTGTGATCACTCTGAAACCTAACTAGATCGATTCTTTGGGACTTTATTAATCCAGCGATACCACATAAAAATAATCCACAGAGTACAAGAGAAATGGGAGCTCATTGGAAAGTCGGATTGTCATCACTGCAGGCGCGATACTCAAAATTCATTCTGTAAGTGTGTGACATCATGACAGTAGCGCGCCAATCAAAACTAACCAAATTTACAATATAGTGTCGCACAACCATTTTGCAAGTGACAGCGAAGATTCGTTACATTTAGAGATGACCTGTTGTTCAGCAGAGAGTAAACAACAGGTTGTTATTTCTAGGAAATTATCTGATTTGTATTTCAATTTGGCTGTATTAGATATCTTTACAGGATCTACGTACATTTCGTGTACAAGTTTTTATCTTTTCTGATGACATTGACATTATGATCTCGTTGATCAATTTCTAAAATTATATGATCCAGCTCTTCATTTTCTTTATCGCATATGTTTCATCATTCTGCCATGAACTTGGCATTATCTGTTACACTGATAGTTATTTTTTTTTATTAAATCTGTTCTGATAACAATTATGGTTTAAAATGTGAAATGAATATCATGCCTTATATGGCGAAAAAAGTGAAAAACATCATAACAATCTCAACCTTGTCATAACACAGTTGACCAGTATTTGAACTAAAATGTTGGCGTTAAGTGAAAGCATTTTATGTATATAAATGAATATAAGATCGAAAGACATATAGTGAAACATCACATATAGTTGAAAATTACAATTGCAGTACTAATGATAGGTAGTATGACGTATATATATTGTCATAATTGTGAAAATAGCTATTTTAAAGGGAGGGAGAACTGGTTAAAAATGGACTTTGAGTCGTTATTTCATGCACCAAAAATGATTCCTATGCCTGGCTCACACAAGGAATATCATCGCTAACGATTTTGCGGGAGATATATTGCTAATTAGGCGTGACGTCAGGAGCTGTGATGAAACACCGAGTTCCCCATCTTTTACAATGGGCCTCGTCATATCAGCGTGTCCTGCGACTAAACCCCTGGATATTCTTTTATTTTCTTTTCGGAAATAGATAGAATAAGTATTTTGCCACCAGTCAGGCGCAAAAAAAAATATATTTCGCTATTTTTCTTATTTTAAAAGCGATTTTCTAGGACACCTACCATGTTTCTCATCCCAAAACAGTTAAAAGGTCAGACAGAGTGCACCACGCATGCGCTTTTGTTTCGTAAACAACAAAGATGTCCTTTTATGGCGAAGATGATCTGCTCTGATTGGCTGAAATCGATAGCTTCACGAGGGGAACGGGACCAATCACGGCAAGCCCTCAGCTGACGTTTGCCTCCTATACTTCGTAATGGAAGTCATTCTCTCATAGGTGCAATGCTAATCCCGATATTCGGAATGCATTATTTCCTTACGCTTGCATCCAGGCATGGTGTTTTTTGCACGGAATGCTATCAATTGGTGCTATGAGTCAATAGAACATCACTTAAAATTCAGTTCCCCATCCCTTAAATTATGAGGTAGAGGAAGTTATTTTGTCAAACAGATGGATCATGACTAGGTGATAACATAAATGTATGTGGTGAACATGTCATGTCAAGGTAATATCAAGGTTACAAGAACGATTATGAAAATATAAAATATACATGAAAAAAAAAAGAGGCTAGAGCTTGATGAGAATGAAGTTTAATTGACGTCGATGCCATGATATGTTCTTAAACCAACTGAATATGAAATGTCGACGGTTCTGTCTCTCTGAAATCTAACGACAAGGATCCTAACAAGGAATCATGGAACACGCAAACAACAACAACACATCAATCAGTGATGTACTGGAATGCCCGAAATCCGCACTTCGTATGGCTCCGCATTTTAGTCACAATCTGTATTTCACCATGACGCCATCCGCGTTTAGTTAATAGCAAACGTTTTATGTGAAACGTTTTGATTAAATGGTTGATTAGGAATAAAAGGCAAATTTAAATGTTTTTTAAGACGTTCTTACGATCAATGTTCGCCAGATTTTGAACACAAATAACGAACGGCCTAAATAAAATAAAGTCACATCACGTAGAAGACGATGACATTGCGAGTTTGTGACCTCAACGTGACCTCAATTGTGACCTTTAATGTCACCTCCAAGTCTAAATGGCACATGAGGCTGGTGCATCTCACCACATCTTGTATCTCTATATCACCTCAAGTCTGATTGGGGTTGATGAGGAGGGAGCTTCTCACTGTATCTTTTATCTTCAATTTAAAATGATAGGCTGTTGATTTCGTTTGCCTAAAGTATTAATGTACTATTGGGCTTAATTCGTGATACCACGAGGCTACTTATATGTGAATTTTTTCTAGATATATATTTCTAATATGTTATGCGTGCAATTATGTCGATCAGAAACAAGAAAATACAACAAAGAACGGCTATGATGCAATGTATTTTTCAAGAATGTTCTGTATGATTTTTCAGAGTGATCAACAACGCTGGGGAAACAAACAATAGAATTATTTAACGTCACAACAAAACAAGAACCCATCTTGCACTTGGTTCTGCATTCGTCCTTTTTGAAGGATTGGCGTTACCTTCACAGCCTCCGTACTTGAACTTCTTGCACTTGTTCTTCTTAACATGGAAGTAATAACACTTCTTGAACTTATCACATGGGCCAGGATCCTTCTCCAGCTTGCAGTCCTCTGGGGGTGGAATGACGTCATTCACTCTCATTGGTCATCATAACGCACTTAAGGAATACCCAGATTTGCATAGATGAATATTCATTATTATGATACTTCCCCTGGCAGTTTCAAAAGAGCTATCCCCGATATTATATTCTTCTCGAATACTCTAAAAGCTCCAATAATGTCAAAGGTCTAACAGTCATTCAACTTTAATAGTTGCTAGATTTTCGTTGTAATGTCAATGTGTGGTTATCGGCTTATCGCCATTGGATCTTCAGATCTGAAGCGAAACTGAGCGATAATTGAGTACACCGGCCTCGTCCAGCCTAGGTGACTACGTAGTACGTCAGTAAGAGTACTTGTTCAATACTCTCACACTGTTGAAGCTAAGACAAGGGATAAAGGGAGAGTAAAGTGGCTGAGTGAAGTCAGAGTAAACCCAATGTGGGCGTGGCTAAGCCATCATATTGGTGTAACTAGGAACGCAACGGTTCGCTTAAAGGGAGGGAGAACTGGTTAAAAATGGACTTTGAGTCGTTATTTGATGCACCAAAAATGATTCCTATGCCTGGCCCACACAGGAAATATCATCGCTAACGATTTCGCAGGAGATATATTGCTAACTAGGCGTGACGTCAGTCGCTGTGATGAAACACCGAGTTCCCCATCTTTTACAATGGGCCTCGTCATATCAGCGTGTCCTGCGACTGAACCCCTGGATATTTTTTTATTTTCTTTTCAGAAATAGATAGAATAATCATTTTGCCACCAGTCAGGCGTGAAAAAAAAATATTTTTCGCTATTTTTCTTATTTTAACAAGTGATTTTTTAGGACACCTACCACGTTTCTCATCCTGAAACAGTAAAAAGGTCAGTCAGAGTGCACCACGCATGCGCTTTCGTTTCGTAAACAACAGAGATGTCCTTTTATGGAGAAGATGATCTGCTCTGATTGGCTGAAATCGATAGCTTCACGAGGGGAACGGGACCAATCAGCCATCAGCCAAACCAAGCCATCAGCTGACGTTTGCCTCCTATACTTCGCAATGGAAGCCATTCTCCCATAGGTGCAATGCTAACCCCGATATTCGGAATGCATTATTTCCTTACGCTTGCATCCAGGCATGGTGTTTTTGCACGGAATGCTATCAATTGGTGCTATGAGTCAATAGAACATCACTTAAAATTTAGTTTCCCATCCCTTTAACAACACAGCAGGAAACGGTGTTTTCTCCCAGTCAGGAGATGAAGCAGGTTCAGCAGGGAAAGGAGATTCAGCTGGTGGGGCGACAGGGGGGAGTGAGGCAGCAGCAACAGTAGTCTGGCAGTTGGATGTGAAGTTCCAGGAGTCAATGAAATTTCAGAAGTAATCAAATCTTGCCAGTGCAAATGGAAAGTGTTTGCATGTGATGGCACGCTTGTGAGAAGGACAGTTTACAGAGCTTGAGTTAACGAAATCCCACATTTCTTCCATTGTTTGGATGAATAGAGCTGGTGTCACTTCAAGCTGCCAGCCTTGCGTTTCCCGAGCTATTTTCACGGTTAACCATTCGCTGTGATCACAAAAAAGCCTCGATCGAATGAATATTTGATTGGGCAGACCGCCGGCTGATGCATTCGACAGTCAAAGAAAGATGGCGGACGCTTGGCTTTCCGGAAATTGACAAACTCAGCCCGAAGCCACTTCACTCAGTCTCCCTTTATCCCTTGCCTCTGTGTTGATGTACTTGTAGTTGTAGATTATGATTTATATGTTATGAAAATGTGATCTGTAACTGAATACACCATATTGAATACAAAATTCATCACCCAATTTAATGGATTTTCCACATCAAACCATTGGGCCATTACCAGTGTTTCTTACATACTTAGTATCTTTTTGACTGGCAGCATATCAGATGCAGACTCGAGAGTGTAGTGCTCATAACTTTGACTTTGAATTTCTCCTCCAGCCAGTTCTCTATTCCTACTTCCGAAGCTCAGCGTCCTGGAGGGTCAGAATTGGTAAGATTAACCGAGCCTCTCCATTAACCTTTAGAAAATTCCACAAGTGTAACTGATATGATTATCAGTTACACAGTCTGGCATTATCACCACAACAGCGGACATTGTGGTTTATTATTGAGAGGGGATTGGTGAATCTAATGACCCGATATGGCTGAAATGGGTTCAACTTATGTGTTACCAATACCTGATGATGAAACAAGAGTTCAAGTTACTTAAAACACAATAAAATTATAAAATATTATTGTCGACGACAAATGGCCGAGAGCACTCGGGTTATGAATTTCCGGCTTTGTGAGCATGCGCAGAATAATTAAACAATAACACGGATTTTCTTATTTGTAGCCGCGATCGCTCGGGTAAATAGTTTGTAAGAGGTGCAATGTTGAAATTAAGTATATAACGGTTCTATTGAGTGCATTACTAGCTGTGCAATGCTTGCAATAGCGCTCAACAAGCAAGCCCTGTGACTCAAGTGAATCCGATATGTGCCTGTTATTGTAGTGCATTTATTCAAACAGATATTTCAGGCACACATGTGGGCTTAACCATTATCATATATCCTTGTTAATCTTACTCTATTCTTCAAATTACATTCTGTGACATGATGGAAATTCGTGGACTATAATATTATACACAACATTGTGTAACTATAATAACATGTTACATGCATCTTCCAGGCCACGGGCATTATGATTGTGAATTATAATTGTAATCCATAATAATTGTAATTCTTCTGTGACTCTGCAGTGCTGCCCAACTGCGTAACAAGGCCGGGCGCTGTGTACTACTGTCTTTGGTGGTATGCAGGCCCCCCCGCCCCCTCTCCTGTGGCCTGTTCCTACTCCACGGTAACTGAGCAGTCTCATGATACTGTTTCACTCTGAATCAATGCATTTACTCATTCAGTCAGTCACTGACCAGTTGACTTGATCAGCATATACTAGTATACATGTATCTCACATTCTCAGATGATTAAATCATTCAAACTTGAAATTGAATTGACAATCTCTAGCACTCACATATCATTTTGAATATTTCACCGCCCAATACATGCACGTACAGTGACGTACTCTCCCAGTCACAGTGACCCTCGATCACGTGTTCTGCATGTAAAAACTGTACGCAGTGTATAATCTCAGTTCCAGATGCGGTGTTAATGATTATCAATTATCATTTAAGGGGCATCTCTTTTGTATGCACCATTTCATAATCATTCACGTATTACGCTATGCTTAGGAAACATGATGACGATCAGCCAGAGGGAGCCATCGAACCGCAGACGATTTCTCCCAATCAAAGTGAAGCAGCTTTTTGATATTCAAAAATGTTTCTGTTTTCATTGCTTTCAAGTGCTTTGTTGGACATGTTCCTTTCATTTTCTTCTGTTTTCATTGATAACACCCCACAGCGAGGAAGAGTAAGGTAAGATAA
>KB305378.1:343600-361015 GCA_000328365.1 Capitella teleta | reverse complement strand
AGATGGCTCAGCCAAGGACAGCGGACAGATTATAGAAGTTGAACGATGCCAAGCAGTGTGCTGCACAGCTATTGAATCTCATTAGGCCTATATAATCACCGGTATAAATGTATATGCATCATTCGTGAATTTATTTGTAATAAAACTAAGGTTCTGTTCTCCATACCTTGTTGAATTCCTTTATAGGTCATAAGTGGAAGGATACACAGGCGATTTCAGTTGATAGAATAAATTAACATACCATATGTTTCTGATACATGCAGATACATGTACATACATGTATCTGCCTTGGGTAATGTGTTAAATTCTAGTAATTAAGTGCTCAGAAAAGGGATTTTTCCCTATTTATAAAAAAAAAAAAAAAAAAAAAATCCGNGGGTGGATGCCCCCGGACCCCCCAAGTGTGGCTGCCTAGTGTGACCCCCCTAGTGTGACCCCCCTAGTGTGGCTGCGCCGCGAAGCGGCGCAGGTGTCCCCTTATCATTCATTACCTTCAATTTGGGCCCCCCAAAATCTGGGAACGTTCCTACGCCTCTGATATTTGACAAAAGTCGATTAACTGCAATTATATTCGATATTGATTTGAAATTTTCACAACATATTCATGATGGTTGCGTTTCAATATCTTGTAAATTTTCAAGTTGTCGCCTCTTTGGAGTAAAAAAATATGACAGTGTTAACCACGATCTTCGGTCATTTTTCAGCCATCTATAGGGGAAACACACGTTAAGCAGGGACTGACGCTCGAACCCAACCGTGGACAAATAATAAAAAGACCGGCGTTCACGCGACATGTCCACTCATAATTCTTCCTCTACGATGTACATGTACTTAAGTCAATGGATTGAACGGCAAGTGCTCAATGATCACTGCAGTTGGATAAACTTTCTGTCCTCTCGCGAAATATTCCTCTGGAATCCTATAAAAGCCCCCAAAATGTCAAAGGTCTAACATTCATTTAACTTCAATAGTTCCTAGTGTTAGATTAATGTTTACATAACGTTTTCGTGGTAATGTCAATGTGTGGTTATCGCCATTGGATCTTCAGATCTGAAGCGAAACTGAGCGATAATTGAGTACACCGGCCTCTTCCAGCCTACACTGCTGACTGCAGCACTCGTGACTGCAGTTCATGATGTACTGCAGTCCGAATGATGTACTGTACATTAGTACATGATCATACATGAATGATGACTACGTTAGTACATAGTACTTGTTGAATACTCTTACACCGTTAAAGTACTTGGAGTTATACCAGGCTTCAAACAACAGAAGATAACTGTAGATTATGATTTATATGTTATGAAAATGTGATCTGTAAACATATTTGTCATATACACCATATTCAATGTTGTATTGTTGAATACAAAATTCATCAAACAATTTAATGGATTTTCCACATCAAACCATTGAGCCATTACCAGTGTTTCTTACATACTCAGTGTCTCTTTGACTGGCAGCATATCAGATGCAGACTCGAGAGTGTGGTGCTCATAACTTTGACTTTGAATTTCTCCTCCAGCCAGTTCTCTATTCCTACTTCCGAAGCTCCGCGTCCTGGAGGGTCAGAATTGGTAAGATCAACCGAACCTCTCCATTAACCATTATCATATCCTTATTAATCTTATTCTATTCTTTGTATTACATTCTATGACATGATGGAAATTTTCTGGACCAAGGAAAAATAATAACTATAATAACATGTTACATGCATCTTCCACAAATGAAGTCCTAATCTAATATTCTTTTGTGAGGAAAAAAAAGCTCTCCTTTTATATTTTCAGCACTGGCAATCAAAGGAATTGATTATGAGTACAGAGCAGTAAATTTGATCAAAGATGGAGGCCAGCAGGTGATATTAAAATATTTGAAAAGTGCAGTTTTGAATATTCAAATTTCGGTTTCGGTCCCAGAGGACGAGTGAATATAAAGAGAGAAATCCAATGGCCCAAGTTCCTGCTCTTGTCATTGATGGAGTCACCCTTACTCAATCGGTGAGTTCATATCAGAGTTTTCTTTTAAAATGTTTGTATTTTATACATTTTGAGAGAATGCGACAAAGTTATTTGAATATTCAAATTTATTTCCGATCATCGTCATCAATCCAAAGACTTTTTTTTATCTTTGTAATCAAAAGAAACCTGATTAATGTGTTCATTTGTTGAAAGCCGACAGAGGCATCCGCTACCTATCCACTACTTTAATTCAGCTGGGGATGTGCATTTCACTCTCTGTGTTTCTCTCTGGGTCTGCGTTCGCAGCTTTAATTTTTTCATCTCAGTTCTTTAGCAACAAACTATGGAATTGCATCTTTTAGAAAAGGCTCAAGCAAACATTGTTATAATGGCATATGCTGACAACATCAGAACTTTCATTTGAGTTGTCTATTTTGGTTCATTGAACATCAGAGACACTGACCATTGGAGTTTCACTTGTTGAAAAAGGCTTCTGTCATGAACTAAAACACCAATGCCTGCATGGTCTAAAGAATTTCTCTAATGTTGTTGATCAACTGTTGTTATCAATCGCTAATAATTGAACTTATCGAATTCAAGACGGTAACCTGTCGATGTAATGACCTAAATTTCAACGTTGAGGTGCATTTGTTTGGCGGCTTTGCCTGTCGGTGTCGGACAAGTGAATTTGTCAATGTATCAGGCTTTTAACAAGGGAGCAGGCCATTGGTTTTGACTAAAAAGCAGTCGATAAGTGAATTTGTAGGTGTAACGAATGTTGATGTAACAAGCCTTTATTTTCAGCTTGCCATTATTGAGTACATAGAGGAGACAAGGCCTGAGAACCCGATTCATCCGAAGGACCCAGTTGCACGTGCTCAGGTCTGTCAAGTCTGTCTTGTTTGCAGTCATATTATTGTATTCTACTCCCTCAGGCTCGAAAGCTTGCTGAAATCATCAATTCTGGCATTCAGCCAATTCAGAATCTCTCTGTCTTGCAACATGTTGAGAAACTGACCTCAAGACCTGAATCTAAAGCAGAATGGGGTCACTTCTTCATCAACAAAGGATTCGTAGGTTTGTACATATCCTTATATGAGTTTCTTATTTTTCTCCTTCTCACTCACGGATATAATTATTACCTTACCACAGCTCTTGAGAAAGAAATAGCTCAAACCGCTGGAAAATATTCAGTGGGAGATACTGTCACTATTGCGGATTTGTGCTTGGTGCCACAAGTGTACAATGCCAATAGGTAATTATTTTTAACTCATATTGAATTACCATCTTGTGAATTACTCTTTGTTGCTTTCTTGTAGGTTCAAAGTCGACCTGGACGCTTTTCCGACTATTAAGCGTGTAGCTGCAGCTCTTGCAGAGCTTGATGCATTCAAGAAAGCTGATCCTGTCGCTCAACCTGATTGCCCCGAAGACCTCAAGCCATGAGGAGGAATACTGAATATATTATCCAGATCATTTGGCAGCTAACCCTTAAATGTCGTCTTGAATCTATGTGATTTAAATTGCCGTAACCATACATGTGCTTGCTTATTTTGAATTGATCAGACTAATAAAATGGTCCTTCAAATTGAGAATAACACCAGGAGTGTTGAAGATTCTTCTAATCTTGTTTGGCAGCTAACCCTTAAATGTTACACAGATCTATGTGATTTAAATTGCCGTAACCATACATGTGCTTGCTTATTTTGAATTGATCAGACTAATAAAATGGTCCTTCAAATTGAGAATAACACCAGGAGTGTTGAAGATTCTTCTAAATAAACATAACTATCAACTATACTTGAAGTATACCAGTATCTGAAAAAGCATTAGTTTACTGCAACTGAATATTAGTTGCAATTAGAATGACTAATTAACAATGATTAAAATATATTTATTAATTTTAAAAAGTGGGTGCACAAATTGTAAGAAATGGGGATAAATGCAGATTAGATTTTTGATTAATTAAATCATCAAGGAGTAGCCAAAAACTACTGTAGGAATGACAGATTTTATGAAACCAAAATTTACAAAATTTGACGCAACATCTATGAAAGGAGAATAATGACAAGTTTGAAATGATTTTACAATTGTGATAGTTATGTGTTTAACATACAAGAAAAATTTTCAGTTGGCACATGCAAAATTTAAAACAATTATTCACACTAAGTAAATTAATTGACAAAGATGATTTGTACAAAATATTTCATCTCAATAGAAATTCAGATAATCTAGAAAACTTATACACACAAATCTCATTGACATAAGAATGCTTAGATTTCAAATAAAACTATAGGGTAGAATCTCAGAAAGCAATTTATAATTTGGCCATTTTGTACAAGTAAAGAGAAACCAGAAGAATACCAATGAATAGAATCAGATGATAACAAAAGCATAACTCTGAATTTCTCATCATAGTCCTGAGAAAAAGCCAGTAAAGTAAACATAGCTAAAACTAGTAAAAAAGCATTAAACCAAATTTTATAATCCCAACAAAGCTTTAAAAAAACCCAAACCCTGATGATAACATCCATGATTCCCAAGTAAACAAAGATAAAACTAAACGCTAATCTTGCATAACAGATATATTGTGAGAATCCTCACACAAACAAAAAGATGCAGGAGCAAGCAAAGGTGAAATGAGATTTCAAGGGAAAGAAATAACAAAGCAAATTAAAAAGTTACATTTGTTGCATGTATTAAAGACCATCTTTGATCAAGATACATCTTGAAATTTCAGCTGTGTAGACTTTATCCCTTGCCTGAGATTATGTTATATATTTTTAAGTAAGAACCATCCCAGGAGTATAAAAGTAGTCTAAATATATCATGTATAAAGAAGTGAGGAAACACAACATATCACAGGATTTCAGATGTTAAAAATCAAAGGGAGTTGAAGTTTACTTCTTGGCCTGTTTACTGACTTTAGGTTTGCGCATGTTGGCATTCAAGCAGTTACCTGAAAGTATTGAAACGTTGATATCTCTATCTAAGATTATATAGAACCTATATATAAGATTATAGAGAATTATAAGATTACGAACCTGAGGCGTCGAATGTTGCCAAGCAAAGACGGTTGAATTGCACCCAAGACTCCTTGCTGCCTTTCAGGACTCCATCATCATCGTCATCTAAGAGAAATAACAATGTTCTAGGTTAGAAATGCATGTATTTTGGTAACTATCAAACTGAATTCCAAATTAATCTATTTTAAATAATAGATGTGATATTAAAGATTCAAAATAGTGATTATAACATAGAGGGATTTGGAAAGTATTTTCATCATATAAAATTTGATACATTGCATGCAGAAATTCTAATTGTAAACCTCAACAAATTGAACAACAGTTAAATAAGAAAATTTGAAATTAACTCTATCCTCCTAATTAGAGGTGGGAACTTGATTATAGTGATGTTAATTAAATATTTGGTTCAAGTGCAGTTCAATAGCTGAGATTTTAATTTAACCAACTTGATAATCAGAACATAAAGATGCAATATTATATTAAATAATTAAAAGAAGCAACATTTCATTTTGGTTGGATTAAAGAGAATTAGGAAAATTCTAAAGATGTTAATTTACAGATACACCCACTGACATCAACCACAACCAAACAGAAATTAATTTTGAATAATCACATTGTATTAATTTCTAAAAATATCATTTAAAGCAAGGTTGTGTTAGTGATTGATGCGAATGATGAGAAATGAGTGATTGATGGCAGAAAAAAAAAAATCACGCATGCATTATGAGCAAGTATACCTAATGCTTTGAAAACATCATCTTTTGTATCAATATGCTGCTTTTCTTGGGCAACCTTCCAAGCAACGCAAGCTTCGATCAAGGCATCCATAAGCACAGACTACACAAGAGAAAAGCGGGGGGGGGGGGGGAGGAAAAAGGAAAAAATTCCCTTTGATTAGAATCAAGCAAGCTCTGAAACACGATATGATTCAAGGAGTTTGAGGAGCAGACATGCTATTCAGATAGGAGGGGTACAAAAAAGTGAATTTTCTTTGGTGAATGCATGCACATTTGAACAAGCTGTAGCCCTGATAAGCTGTGACTGCTACAACATGCAAACATTAACTCCTCATCCATCTTGGCTTTCTCCTTTTGAATTTCAAGAAATTTGTAACTAACTTATACGATACAAAGGAAAGCCAAGATGGGTGAGAAAATCCGCCAAAGCATAAAGCCACTACCCCACAGAATATATCACCTTTGGAGTCCATCACTCCATCAACCTCATCGCCAGAAGTAGACTTTCTCTGAACGAGCTCAACTTTTCGTCGAACGCAAACATCAATCAACTTGTCCATGAGAACAGCCTTTAAAACAGAGTTTCAAATTCAATCACTTTATTTTTAATCTAAGCTGCATTATTAATTAATCAATTAATTTAATTAATCAAGCTATCATCATCATGCCACATGTTTTGTTTTAATGGACCTTACTGAATCAACACTTATTCATTTGATTGGTTTCAAGATCCCATTTCCATTTTTTCAAGGTCTCATTTCAAGTCCCTCTAATGGCGCAGCTCCACTAGTGAGCCATTGCATAACACCTCGGTTACAAGCAATTGCTGCACTTTGATCTATCTTTGAGTAGTAGGCCAGACTGGCAGTGTAATCCTTTGTGTGAATCCATTCATTCCCCAAAGGCCAATGACGTAAGCTTAAGCCAAAATTTGCCTAGGATAGGAATTGGCTCAGGGCCAAATTGGGCGGTTTCACAGAACTTAAATGAATTCCACAAAATGGTGGATGAAAAGTTGAAGAAAGTTAACATATGATAAAGAGTTAAAAACATAATCATGTTAATATTCAGATTATTTCTATTATCAAATATTATGGAAAAGGATTTTCAATAATTTGGGAGGGATGAGAAATGATCATATATATTTATAACATATTGATCTGATATTGATGATATTGATGAATATAATCAATATTATCTCTACAGGGTTTTGTAGAACAAAACATTAATAAGAGAAAGAGGTACCTCTCGTGAGAATATTTGCAGCACTTTGGAGACTTTTTTGTCAGTTTCTTTTTCTGGGAATTGAAGGAAGAGACAAGGCATGCAGTTTCTGTTCTCTTTGTTCTTAGGTTCCGCAAATTCCCACGTCATGTCCTCAAACAGCAAACCAAGCAAAAATATCTGAAAGAATTTGATAAAACTATAATTATAATAATTTGTCACTATTTTCATGAAATACTAGATCTCTTGATAGTTTTTCATAATGAAAATAAAAATAAGCACACCACATCGTCCATGTCAATGATGAAGACACCGTCAGGGTTAATTGCCACGTAAACTGGGTCATCCACGCCCCCTGATAACTTGCGGCCTGGGTGTTCGACTTGTCCTTTGAAAAACGCCGCTCTGAAAACAAGAATCCATTCATAAGATATCAATCATATCACACGTATATGGCATAACTCACCCGTAGTACGGCAATTTCCAACAGTAGGACAAATAAGCTTTATACACAGCTACTCGACAATCCTGCTGGTCAAGGTGTCCGAATTTCTTGGAAGCCGCTTTGTGGAACTGCACAAGCCTCTGTTCCGGATTATCCTTCACTCTTCGGCCCAGGAACGACCATTTGCGTTTACAGTAGTGCGTAGGGTAGTAATCTCCGACAAACTCTCTGATAGATACAAAAATTTATGGAGGCCTGAGTTGTAAGTGGCGGAGTTATACCGATAGTATTCTTCAGTGTGCTCGTCTTCATTGAAGGTTCTGTGTTTGAGTAACGCTTGAAGTCCAGCGAGGAAATCACAATCGCTTTGTGAAATCGGATAGCGAGCGTCAACGACGTTTTCTTTAGCTTCGTGGTACAATAATCGCATGATTTCAGGGTCTTTTATCTGGGTTTACATTTAGTGATGAGAAGAGAAAACTTGATGTGAAAATTATTGAAACCTTTCTTTCCTTCCCTCGTGTGAAAAACACATTTCTCTGGAACATGATAACCGGCTCGTCCCTTTCGATGTCATCTTCATCCGCCGATGTGTACTTCTCGCACAACTCCTCCCAATAGCATGCCAATTTGAACGGAATATGATTCGGTTTTAATTGTAGCTCTGCATAGAACGCAATATAGGATAGTAGAACACAATCGAAATAACCGCAACACAAACCAAGAAGATCTGACACCAGCCAGAGAGAAAAGACTTCGCGGGCAGCTGGGTTCAATCTCATCTCCTCCATGACCATCTCAAACAGCTCACCAGCTTCAGCATTCTGACCATCGTCCACTGTGAGATGGACTCCACTCTTATCCATAAAGTAAACCACGCATTCCACAGCTGAAATTTAAAACCTTAAAAATCGGTTTAACATCTGCTTAACGCTCACGTTTAGAGGTCGTTCCCTTCGCTCTCATCGCTTTTTGTTGATGGCGACCTTCGGAAGTGAACTTAACTCCCTCATGACGCTCTGCCCCCGGCATACTGATGATTCCTCTCCCTGTTTTCTGCGACGTATGCCCCCCTCCCTCGGGAATACTGATTATTGCATCACCAGTGAACGCTGGTTGAGCGCCATCTTGTGGATCCTGGACATTCGAGCTGTGGAGATGACCTACGAAAAAAAAGTACAACCACTTGATCATGCAAATAGCATATGCTGGCAAGTATCGTGAGATAATTTTGTACTTGTTAGAAGGAGCAATGTTAAATTAAAAACTCACGAGATGCATCTAATTCGGCCATTGCATGCCTCACAGCCTCAACATCAGATTCCTCCGTCTCGGTCGCTGTTGTGGGGTCTGTATCAGCCACGTACCGCTGGTGATGCGCCATGGTGATCAACAACCCTCTCAATTAAGTCTCTCTTGAGAGGATATCTGCTGAATATGAATAAATATACAATGTTTCACATGTATTAGGAATAATTATTACCAAGTTCAACATGTATAAAAATATGTATCAGTTGATTGTATATCCCAGTGCTCAAAATAATACTCACTTCAAGAATCCCATGTGAGTTCTTTATAGTAACCATAAGATATTGAAAAAACAAGGATTTGATTTGTTACTAGTAATAAACAGATAAGCGAGGCATTCCTGAATTACCCGCTAAGATTAATCATGAGTGTTGAATACCGCTAATCAAGCTGGCAAACAAATACCGTACACATGTACGTATTGCCTTGGTTACACGCGCAGGCTGAGAGCATACGCATGTAATTAAAACAACAGTCTGTGTCGCTAGTATGTAGTACAAGTATCCCTAATAGGGCACATAATTAGCATATTCCCAAGGACAGATATTCCCTGGATGTTTAATGAGTCTAATGCTATAAGTTATAACCACGCCCATATGTCGGTCACCATGCATCAGATCCCAATTGGCTGAAGACCACTTTTTATTACCTCAGTGGATTCCCCCTTTCCCCTACAGTCTATTACACGCATTGACGGTAATAAATTATAGAACTTTCATGTATACTTAAAGATCCCAGGGCTTGTTGCAGCAATATTTCCAAAATATTTTTCCACTTAGCATGTCATTAAAATATCAGGGAGCTTCAAACTTGAAAACCAATAGTGCAGTTGAATCTGTTATCATGGCAACCGCTGGAATTAGCATGAGCATGAGTACTTCATGATTGTATTTATGAGAGGATTATTAATGTAGCAAGCATAGCGAGGGTGTTTTAATATAGAAGAAGTACTTCAACACAGAAGCGCCACTCCTTATCCTGACTCAAGTCAAAGATTATTTACTTCAAATACATGCTTACTCGGCTTGCTCTGCACGAACAGTTAAAAAGAGTGAACTGTGGAGCTAACGGCTATAAATAGCTGGGTGCTTCCATGTAGAAGGACAAAGACAAAGGCAAAAAAGGCAGTGTCACCCCGAAGATGAGTGAATCAAATCTAACACTGATGCCCAAATTCTCAATTGCAGCCACAGAGCTACTGCTTGACCACATCAAAGAGATCAGCGGCTAAAGCTCACGATGATCGATATTCTCATTTGCAAAAGTAAGGCAGTTATAACCAGGCCATAGGATTGGAGTTGTAGGATGATCAGCTGAGTGGCTGCAACCAGGTGCTATAGACCATGTATTACAGCTCAGCGCTTGCAATTGAAAATTTGGGCATGAGTGAAAAATTATTTTTAAAAGAACTTGTATGAAATAAGTTCATTCAAGTTGAACTTAAATGAACTTATTTCATACAACTTCTTTTACAAGTAATTTGGAGCATTTCTCAGTATTAAGGCTTCAAAAAA
This sequence comes from Capitella teleta, assembly GCA_000328365.1. Classification (NCBI taxonomy): domain Eukaryota; kingdom Metazoa; phylum Annelida; class Polychaeta; family Capitellidae; genus Capitella; species Capitella teleta. Next base: position 350,806 of record KB305378.1, on the reverse strand, counting down.
CAACACCAAACTGAATAAAAAGCAGCCGTATAGGATTCAGCTTGTGCTGCAGGCTAGTTGCTATATGGGCATGCCGGATAATCAACAGCTGGGAAGATACCAAAAAGTAAAGGAAATAATATGTTCAGAATCAAAGTGCATTAGTTGATCTTCCTGTGTGAAGAGATATGTACGTATCAAATATAAATTAATCAATTTAATGAGCATTTTCTGTGGGACCAAGGAGCACTTTCAAATGCTGACCTCATTTCATGGTTCATCAAGTGCAAGAGAGCAGGCCTAAATACAAGCCAACAAGAATGTTGCCAATGAAATCCAACATCAAATAAAATCCAATATCAGATTACTTGTCAACTTCAACCTGAAAACTAGGACATATGGATCAGGCAATATATATCATAGAATTATAGAAAAGTAACTAGAATGCTTATTGGGGTCACGAGATTAGTCAGAATTGAAGCCAAATTTATAGGGAACATTTTGTTGAATGTCTAGGCGTCGTGATCAGAATAGCTCAATTGAAACTGGACATGCTGGTGCCTTATATGTTATATGTTCCCCTTAAATTCCAAGCTACCGTGTGTATGCGCTTTAACATGGCACAGTCATTCTAGTAATTCTATGATATATATGGGCGGGTGTAACTGATGGAAGGTTCACCTTTAGAATTACCCAGACACCACCGAAGGAGACTAAAACATGTTATTATTTCGTTTTACCACAGGTAACTCACTTAATGTTAGTGTTACTGTTAGCACTGACCCAAGAGTTTAGACCTAATACACCTATCCATTAGTATCTAACACTAAATTTTGACTTATTATTCTTATAAAATTATAAAAATAAAAATAATAAAATTAATGCTTTCCATGACTGAGTCATAACGTTTTGACTAGGCCCAGTGCCCAGCATCCAAATCACAAAATTCATTATGATTGGAAACCAGGATGTCCTCGTTCCTCCAATCATGTTTCCCAAAACCTCTTTCCCAAACTGCGGACTGATTCATCCCATCTTCAATCTTGGCTCACTCACCAGCTCACGGGGTGAGGGCGGGACGATGAGAGAAGTGCGTCAACACTGAACAAACAAGATCACTGTATCCTCGATAAATAACAACGCACTGATATACAAAAATAAATACTGCATATCATACATATATTTAAAACACCCAAATAACTCACCAATCGCTCAAAAAACGAGCAGAAAAGCTAGGAAATTAGAACAGATATAAACAAATCTCAGAAGTTCCTCACAACGGCCTTGACCTTTGAGCTCTCCGTGGGAGGATGGAAAGGGAAATCAAAACTTCCGGTTCTACGTTGACTCACAGGACGGAAATATCTCAAAAAGTACAATTAATCCAGTCATGGAGAAACAATTAGCTGATTACCGAGCTAAGAAAGCAAAAGAGAAAGCGGAGCTTCCTAATCCATCCGCTTTCGGGGTAATCAAGAGGCTGATTTACAAGGATGGAGCCTCTAATGTTAGTTGATGCAAGCATACGATATTCCTGGATCATAACGTACTTTTTAAATATCTTGTCTATGCGTTATGACTGGCTGAATGGCTTTTTTATGGGTTTTTTTCTTTCACGCTTTTTATCAAAATGGAAGGTTGCTAAATGAATCTTAGCAATGATTTACTCATCTCATTATTGAAATTGTTCACAGAAAATCCCATCACCGGACATTACTGCTGCCTCAGATGCTCGACCCACTGCCAAACCAACAGAGCCCGTCACTTACAACTACAGCTGCAAGCTATCAGAATCGCCTGACCCTCACCCAAGATTGCGTCTCTCCTTGAAAATAATATTATGGATAATACTATGGGGACTATTCATAGAGATTGGCTTCGGGGCTGTATACTTCTGTGTTTCATTGTTGTGTATAATTTATTACACCATGCGCGCAGATTCATCAAGAAACTCTGGGGCACCCAGCGCATACTCCGTGTTTAACCCAAATTGTGAGAGACTTGATGGAACGTTCACTGCTGAGCAGTTTGAGAAAGAACTGCGCCATGGAGCGGGTTCTGTTCATTGAATTACCGTAGTAATTGCCAAGAGTTGCGAGCGAAATTATTTTACTTGCATACTGGTGAATAATGAAATTATTTTGAGGCGCAATATTGGTAAATCTCAAAAAGTTCAATGATATATACAGCGACTCTGTTTTTGATTTCAACTGTGATACATGTTTGTTTAAATTTAACCTGTTTTATTTTATTCATAACTTAGATCTATTCATTGAAATGACGGGATCTCAACATTCTCATTTGTTTAAATTTTGCTTTAATAAATCATATTTTCATTACCAATTATGTTGTCTTCCTAGCTTACATTTGCTGTTTTAATGTTTCAAAAATCCTTGGGAAAAACCCCAATCAGCAGAGGTGTTGTATTTCGGGCAAGGGTGAAAGATGAAAGACATACACGCATGTCAACAGCCCAGTTGAGCATCTGACTACTGTCTTTGCCTCGGTATTCATTCCAATGAAGAAATATACATACACAGTAATCGTTATCAAATCAGACAACAAGCTGAAGGATGAACTCAACTGCTGTAGTATATTACATGTACATTGCTGGTCTGTTATGAATGTAAATTGTGCATGAATTACAAAAAAACATGAGTTATCTTCTGAAATCATCCTGTTCAATCGCACAAATTCTTGATCGGAGCTTCAATATGTTTGAATCGCGTGAATTGTGAGCTTTTTTTTTCTTTCTCTGTCTCCTCATGCAGTGACACAAAAAATGATTAAGACACCTTTTCTGATCAATAACAGAGGAAAGAAAAAGAAGGGTTCTCAAAATACGCGTGAAATTTATTATTATTTTATGAATCTGGAACGATGCCAAGAACAACTTCAAATATCATTAAGAAATATCCTAAAAAGAGTAAATCCTATAGCACTATGATGATTGGCATGATATTTAAAAAGAAAAAAATTGAGAAAAAAAAAGGAGAAAAAAACATAAAAGAATTCCCAGGAATAATGATACATAATAGACCCCGAATTAAGTAATTGAAGATTTCACTCAAGTCACATTCACTCAAACAAAACAACTAACGAGATTCAATTCACTCACAATACATTGCATAATTATACCTAAACAAACAGGAGAAAACCCAATCTACTTTTCTCGTAGCAAAATTCGTGCGTTGAATAACAAATAACAAATTCGTGGGTAGAACCAAATGACGTTGAATAAAAACTCATTATACCTTATTGATAGCATTATCAACCGGGCCGCAGCGCACAGCTCTAACAACATATTTCACACGCAGGAGAAGAAATAAGTAGAGATCATACCAGGAAAACATAAGGCACAGCTGTTAAAAATTAGATTTCTTAGAATAGTACGATAGTTCTACGCCTTGGGAACAGTCATTGTGATGGTTTGTGGGATAGCTTCCTTAGCGACAGCTGTCGATTTCTTCTTCTGCTGTCCAAAGTGTATCCGCAGGAACATGGCCAGGAATACTACCATAATTCCCAGGATGCCAACAATGGTGACGGGATGCGCATAGATTATGCACGATAAGAGAATAGCGAATCCCTGACGTACAGTCATGATGATGGTGAACGTGACGGCGCCAAATTGCGAGATGGTGTAGAAGATGAAGAGCTGACCAATAGCCGAGCAGATGGACAGCAGGATGGAATGCCAGAGGAAATCCGGGTGGCGAGCCATGAAGGCCAGTGATTCCACAAAGCCGCCTTGCTCCACGAGAGAAGCAGTTGTGAAGATTACAGAGAAGAAGTTGACGCCAGCCATCATCTGGAAGGAGCTGACTTTGTATGCTTTGAAGATCTCCCCTTGCCAATTAGAGGTGAAGGCATCAAAGAGCAGGTAACCTAGCAGGATTATGACACCAGAGAAGGTGGTGGCTTTGCTGTCATCATGCACAGCGTCTCCTGATGTCAAGAGAAACATGCTGACACCAAGGGAGATCATGACAGCTGTTAGGTATTCATACAAATCGTACGATCGCTTAGAGATGATTTTGCCCATGAGCATTACAGGGATGACTTTTGAGGCTTTGGCTAAGACTTGAACTGGGAAGCTGACAAATTTGAGGGCTTCATACTGGAACCAGCTGCTCATGATATTGGAGAGTGAACTGAATGAGTATTTGTAGAGAGGAGCTCTGTGGCGAGGTTGCTGTTTGACGTTGATGATGATCATAGCAACGACCAACGCCAAGATACGATTGACAAACACAAGGAACTGCGAATTCTTGAAGTTCTCTCCGGGGTCTGTGTCTGTTTTGCCGTACTTGAAAGCCATGATGCGCTCCTGAAGCAAGCCCCATGTGAGGTAGAAAGTAAGCAGACCAGCTGCACAAAACAGCAGCTGCAGAGCTTTAAAAAGCAGCGTGGGTTCGGGTTTAGGCACATCAGCCTTCGTGCCCCCTTCCTCCACGGTCCCTTTCTCCGCTGGGAATCCCTCTGTGAACAACTGCAGGAAATTGGCAACGAAACCGCTCCCTGTAAAACCAACCAGACATCACGGTCATCTCATGTATCGACATAAAAAAACTCACCGGCTCTCTCGAGATATTTAGAACTTCGCACCCAACGGATAAGCAGATATCCCGGTAACATGATGCTTCCATAACCGATGACGTTGAGCATCAGGCGAAACATCCAAAAATCACTCAACGTCTCCATGATGGATGCTTCGCGTGGGTCGTCCGATGTCTGGCCGAGGATGTACGACGGTCCGAGCAGGATGAACAGGGTGAGAATGAGCAGAGCCATTAACCTGCAAGTGAAGCCACGTTGATTTAAATTGGATACAGAATTATCACATCCACCTGGCACCAAACATGCGGAACTGCTGGTGGCAGCTGAGTGTATTGACGGCACTAATATGCTCACCCAGCATAGCTCACCATGCATTGGAAAATTAAGGATATTATATTACCTCATAAAGTGTCATTTAAAACTCAAAATTGAAAGCTGCCGGGTGATAAAACGTAAGGTATTTATCCTGAGCAGAACGTAATTAGAGCAATGTGACGAGAGATTAGCATAAAGCAAGTGCTTCCAATACGAATATCATCATTAAAAAACGAAAGTTAATTTCAGCACATAAAAAATAAAAAGGTAAACCCAAGATTTATAGATTTTACACAAAACAAAAAACCAAACACAATATCATGATAGTACCATTAAATCATCAATCGAGAACAAACATGGGGATATCATCATAGAATTAATTAATTCCATTATTAGTGAACCAGCATCACAGTGGCAACGCCTGGTGCTGTCAACGTAATTCAATCACTGACCAATCTCAAATTTAATTTATGCAAACGGTGTTGGAATGCTACTATATATTATGTATGCAGTCACTCTATACATACACTGGGTTCATAGCTAAAAAGCAAGAGTTTAAAATAATAAAATCCTAATGATATACAGTAGGTAATTGATTGTACATATAGTATTCTTAACCAACCCCCCTGGTAATGATAGTAAGACTTGAGAAATCATTCAAATTTCAGAATTAGGTTTGTCATAAAAAGTAAAATATCAACGAACCACACCCAGAAAGGTCTCCACTGATCCATGAGCCACAAAATTAGGAAACAACTAAACTGAACTCAGCCGGGAACAACTGCCATCAACTCAATGAAGAGTGAGCCATTCATAGTAGTACAGCATTGAATTATTCATGCTGGCAATTTGCTCAATTAGTCAATGGTTCCGGGTCCACTGATAACACTGTCCACAGACTGCACATCAAGCGCAGCAGATGCTGGCAGTTATGCCAACCTACATATCAACACAAACGACTCCTAATTAGATATAATTAGATATGCATACATTGAATTACTAATTGACAATTTGAGTTTATGTGAGACAAGGGATATAATTATAAGGAAACCACAGCAGTCAGTAAAATAATAGATTTAATCACTTGCCTTCACTTAATTGAAGCGACCAAAAATATACATTCTATCTTTCTTTCACACACACACACACACCCTAACTCACTTCACCATGCAGCGCTATCTTGATCGAATACGAGGTGCTCAATATTGATTAGGTGAAAATCGTGCCACGTACAGATGCCCTAGAAGATATTGTGAAAATGAATAATCTTTGTCCCCATTTATGTCAATCATTTGCTAGATGTTAATTTTTTTTTTTTTTTTTTTTTAATAATTTATTCCGCAAAATACATGATTAAATATAATGATGATGCAATGGCTGCGTGGCACAAGGGCTTTTGTGCCAGGTGAGATTTAACAAGTGAAAAGATATGAAAACAAATTTGATTTGATCGAGCGATATAATATTATATATTTTTTTAAGCAATATTTTGTTTACATGAACAGAGAGTGAATCAAAATAAGATAATTGGTAAAAGACAGAAAATAGAAAAATGAAAAATGAAAAGAAAGAAAAAGATAAGAAAATATTAAACATATTTTGCAATTAAGATGTTTTTTACAGTTCTTTTGAAAATGCCAATGGAATTAATAATTAATAATTAAAAGTGATAATGGTTGAAGAAACGAATTATATAAATAAATGACATACTATAATGTAGAGTTTTTTTGCCTTAGGGCTGGCTGTTCGACAGTAGCGTTGGATAACATTACCATTTAAATTTGCTCTTGTATTTCTACCATGAATCATATTGAAGCTCCTCTTACTCTCTTAAACCAGGGTGTGGTTCTACCATACAAACACACATGTATGTAGACTACAGGGTTGTTATTTTTCCCCGAATCCAACCAAGTTTTCATAAATGACTTCCTTTTTATGAGTTTGATAAAAGAGAAGAGGAATGCCAAGATAGCTATGAAATCTTACAGCACAAACTGAGTCACACCCATTGGTGTCATAAAAGTACGACTGTAATAAATTTTAAAAGGTTGTATCACATACCAACGGAATAACCTTTATTTGGGGTTTAAATTATCATCAATTCGATTTGATCGAAAGGTTAAATCAAATAATAATAATAATAATAATAATAATAATAATAATAATAATAATAATAATAATAATAATAATAATAATAATAATAATAATAATAATAATAATAATAATAATAATAATAATAATAATAATAATAATAATAATAATAATAATAATAATAATAATAATAATAATAATAATAATAATAATAATAATAATAATAATAATAATAATAATAATAATAATAATAATAATAAT